>CM029363.1:2455505-2466163 GCA_017140985.1 Hormaphis cornu
AAACGGTTTTAAAGCGTCGGCACGTAATTACCGTACGACACCGTGTACGCGTCTCGTTATGATTTACCGGCGCCGACACCGGGGGATCCCTAGAGGACGTCGTTTTTCTCGCGCGAAACTTCGACGCGTGGTGGTCGTACGTGTACGCGCGCGGCGGAGAGGACGATGGATTTCCGCGCGAATGCTCGCATCCCGTCTGAAAACCCGAGTAAACATATTCAGTTTTGCACGCGGAAAATATCATTGGCGTTATCGAAATTTAGCGGACTACGACTCCCCTTAACAGCTGTACGAACATGTTCGTAGTGCGAAAAATTCACGGATTTACTCGAAAACCTCGAGGAACAGGAATGTTCCCTAAACCAGGCAACACCGTTTCCAACGGTACGAAAACAGACGTGCGAACTCGTCCGTTTTAGGCAGACGCGAAACTGAGTCGCCAAATTGACCGTAGGGCGACCACCACGGATGAAAAACGATTCCGAGAATAGTAGGTACGTATGTATATTATAGTGATAAGCATAAATCTTGAATCATTGTTTTTAACGGGAGTAAAAGTATAGATAAACTTCGGATTTTTTTTTTTTTACTAAACCATGACGAACGTTTCGTGAACGTTCCTATCCGATTTTTCTCCACTCGTCCGCGGCGAACATCGAATTGAAGGCACAACTCCCTACGTTTCGAGTTGTAAGACAGTAGTAAAACATTTTCGTGTTACTGTTTTCCGTTCATTTGTGCGGGCGTAAAAAAACTGTTTCCAAAAAAAAAAATGAGAAGGATGTAATCAGTGAGCGTTTAATTAAAACGGAAATTAAAAAATAAATAGTAAGTTCTTCGTAGATGTACACGAAGTTTGTAAAAAAAAAATTAGCCACGGTGACGTTTCGGTATTTGTAATTAGGTTGTGTCATATTTATTTCGAATATCGGTTTTGAGCAGAATACCGTTTCCATTTACGATTTAAATTAACCAGATCAAGTTCGGACGGAAAAATACGGTACCTATAACAATTATGTTTTTTTTTCAGTTTTGTCTCAAAATATTTTCAAAGCTCTTTCAGCAAAATGTCTCGAATTTCAAACTGAGTAACTCTGTCTGACGTTAACGTCGGTTCGAATTATTTAGCATTGCGCGCTCGACTCTAGGCCGGTTTGGTGTTGCCTAATCTATGTATAATTTACCATACGCGGCTGCCTGCTGACTGGTTTTTAACTGTTTAAATTAATTCGTCATGTTTTCACCGAGACTGTCAGTAATGCAATACAATCGCACGATCTGGGCTACAACAAGTCGCCCAGATCGTGATAAACAATTAAAATGACCATAAAGTTTAATAAAGTCACACGAGCCCGCACGATCCGTAGACCATCGCCGATCGAATAAGTCGGTGGTGAACGCAGCGCCGTTTCTGCAGATGTCATGGCTTACGGGGTAGCCATGTCTCACGCGGCGATTGAAATCGCATTTTTATAACAGTTAAACAATCCTCCGAAGATAACAGAAATGAGTATTATCACTGTTTATTTACTATTACTGTTCTTGGTCAACGAAATACGTTTATTTAATACTTATAAAGTCAAAAAAAAGTAAAAACGTAGGTATAAATGCCCACTATATAGACTTTTTCGCCGTGGCTGATGTTTACGAGCGATTGGTTTCGATCATATTTTATGAGAACCGCACCCGCGCCATGGTGTGTTTTCAAATTTATAACCGAAACAACACCTGCGTTTCGTCAACACTTTTTTCTACTCTTTTAAACCGTGGTGGGTAGCTGTTTTTTTTTTTTTTAACTTTCGGATTGCAAATTTTATTTTACATAACGAATAAAAATTTCAAACTTTAAAATATAATAAAATCGTCCGAGTTAAAAACGTTTTCTTAAAATAAAAATTACAAACGCAACCGATGTTTCCCCATTTCCGAGCTTTGAATTACCGTCGAAAATAATTCTGACCGACGACCGTTGATTTTTTTATTTTGTTCATGTCTTTATATGCTCGTGTTTGAACTTTTTCTGGAGAATTAACGTTTCTAATCGAATTCGCACTAGTGATGTGTCCGAAATTTTCATAAACGTATATTCGTATTATTTACGTTATTACAATAATTGTTATTACAACCGTCGTTTTCCAGTTGTCCGTATATTAATAATATTTATGTCGTTTATCCATACTTTTTCCGCGCCATCTCGAATGACACGGTCGAATTTAATGTTACGCGCATAAAACAAGCTGTTGGGTGTATTATGTGTGGAAATAAAAAATCAGTTTGTAACAGTTTATTTTACGCGCGACACGTACGGATAAAATTAAACTCCGTTTATCGAACAAGATACAGGCGACTGTCGTGGCGTTGAAAACGAGTCGGCGTGACGCGTTGGCGAACAGACGGTAGTGACAATTGTAAATAAAAACATAAATTCGTGTGTTGTCGTCGAATTCTAAGACGTTTTTGACGAGTTTGAAGACCCGTTCAAAACCTTTTCTTGTACGTTTGTAGCGTTTTGAAAATAAAGTGCGACGTACAGTGGCGACCAAACGACAATTGTGTGCAAGACGACGCCGACGTTACGATGGGTTACGATGGGTGAGATGGGGGAGTGCGGGTCGTCCGTAACGTTCGTCGCGGGCAGCGCGCAAATCAAACATTTAATCTCGATGACGTCCCGGGCGGCGACGGTCGTTTTTGTCGGCGCACGGAAACCTCCCCCCGAAAACGAATCCCGCGCGCAGTCACGGCCGAGCGAACCGCATCGTTCCGGCGAACGAACGGAATCGTCTGTCCGGGGGGTGGAAGGCAAAAAAACAGTGCCCGAAACACACACAGGGTGACGCGAAAACAGCGGTCTCCTACAATCGATATCTGTGTTCTGTCCTTCGTATATTTGCTCCGAAACGTACGTAAAATAACGAAAAAAAAATGGCAGGTACTCTATTACACCGAACTCTACAACGTGCGCGGTGTGTTTTGATGCGCATTAACCGTTCGTCATATCGTACGCTGATAAGTCACGTACGCGTAGCACAAAGTGTCTCGCGGTATATTTGCGTACCCAGTCGATAAATTTTTTTCTTTTTTTAAAATCTCGACGAAACCGCAAACGTTCAACCATTTTTTTTTTTTTTTGGGGGTGGTTAGTCCCTCGGAACGGAGCGCTGTGTTCGTCCTGTAGAACCGCCGGCGCATACAACGAGAGAGTGTTCGCGCGGTCGTGTATTATATTATTGCGCAATACGTACACGGTCGTTTATTTCCGTTTTTGCGCGACGGGAACAGAGAAAAAAATCATACCGACACGGGTGTACCAGGCTGCTGCAGGTCACGTGTGTGTTTTAATATTGTAATTTAATGCCCGACGAGCACGTTGCCGAGGGTTGACGAACGGTCCGGTGACGGTACGTTCTGTGCCGCAGAAGGAGAGAGATGACGCACGGTCCCCGGTCTCGCGTTTACAATCCCTCCATTTGGTTCCAGTCGTCATCGCGAGCTTCTAAAGCCCGAGTTGACGTTTCCGGTAAGAACGACCCGTCCAACGGGAGGTCTCTTCGAAGAAATGGATTCACGCGGTTTTCCTCTACGGATCCGCAATTTTCCCTTTCACGATTAGCGGCGAGCTCTCACACTCGTCGTGTCGATTACAGTAGGTGTCCGACTAGTTTTTCTTTCTCCTTTTCACTACCGTTCTTTCTTCGTCGACTTCCTAACCGTGGGGTTGTGAATACACTCCGAATGTATACGGTTTTACAACTTGCTCAGACAGCAGTAAGAAGCGTCTTCTCGAAAGTTCGCCTCGCCAGCGATGTTCGTGTTTCGTCCGTATCGTCATCGAGCTTCCAAGGTGGCGAAATTCGTTTACTTGTTGTAACCGCTCGTTGTCGAGCGTTACGTTTCACAAAATACACGGAGTTTATTTTTAGTTTGAACTTTTCCGTAGAGACGAGTCAACTCGGCTCCTCCTCGCTGTCAGCTAAAAGAGCTGCGCAAAGCGGACGGAGTGAAACTGTTTCCCGTAGCAGGCAGGTATTTAAACTGCGCGGGTAAGTTTTTAACATTGAACTGCCGTTTAACAACGTGTTATCGGTTAAATTAATGTGGTGGCATCGGTTCGCGACGAAGTATTTGAACGTCGTCTCTCCGTTGAACGCGATTAGCGCGAAATTCGAATTCGACCGACCGGGAGCCCGTGTTACTACAGAGGGTCCGTCAACGCGCTCCCCGGTCGCGCGTTAAACATTTTTTTTACGTGTGCGCGGGGAATTCGGATCATCGCGACACGGACGAGGCGAGAAAAATAAAGAACTACCCTGGTTTTGAGACCGACGGTATGGGATTATTGGATTTCGACGAGTCGTTCGTTCGTTTTTTTTTTCCATCGATACACCCCGTGTACTCATACCGACTTAAACTTAGCGTCTGTAACCCGCGGTGTCGAAACTTTTTTCTTTCGGTTATCACGTCGCGGCGTTCCAAAACAAAAGTTTCGGACGCGCCAGGCAATTCGATCGCCGACATTGTATATTTTACGGCGTGTGCGGGGACGACTCGATTTCGATCGACACCGTCGATATAATATCATCATCGTTATTGCAGGTCTCACACGGTCCGACCGAGCAAACGGCGGGTGTCCGTATTACGTATATAGTACACAACGGGCGATTAACCGGATGTTGAGTAACTCGTCTTTTGTTAATTATTATTGTTTTCGCGACGTACTATATAATAAGTTACAATACGCGTTATGCGCCGACGCGACCCGAATCTTATAGAATTCGAGCAGTTTTTTTTTCGACCATCATCGTTTTGGCCGCGGAACGAGCCATACTTTTATTTTTTGAATCGAACATGAACTCTGAATAGAGTTAAAGTTACGCTCGGCCAGGTTTTTATTCGAACAAATTAATTTGGGTAGCTGCCTACGCGCAATCGCTGTGCAGGAGTTTTAAAAGGCGTTGATTGACGCGCAGTTTTAGCGTTCCTGAACCGCAACACGTGTATAAATACGACGCCCGATATCTGATGTGATAACATTATGAGAAAACGTTAATTCCCTACAGCAAACATATTAAGAAAACATTTGACCCGTCAAGTTCGTGTAAAACGTGACAAAACTATATAGCGTTATATTAACTACCGCGGCGTGCGCAGTGGAGGAGGTTCGGGGATGTATCATGGTATGATACCTCAAGAGATAGATCCGAATGAATCCGAGATGATACTTTATTTGATGCGTTTTTCGAAATTTGATTGTTTTCAAAGTGCTGAATCGGGCGAATTTTCCGAATTGAAATTAATAATATATGTCATTTAGAGAAGGGTCTTGTGATCGTTTCGTTGAAATTTCGGTAGATTTCGATCGTTTTTGAGGAAGTTACGGAACTTTGAAATTTCCGTTATTTTGGGCGGCCGTGCATTATGTCTTACGGGAGGCACGGAAAACGTGTTTTTTTTTACACGACGGTTTAGATTTTCGTGTTTTTCGATTCTCGTGATCACTTTTTCTAGTAGAAATCTCCGATTTTAACGTACGATACCTCTAAATATACAACCGAGATGGTGGTTAGTTCGAAACGTTTATACTGTTACGTTTATTTCCACGTCGATTTAGATTATTTCGATCGTAACATCCAAAACAGAGTTCGGGCCTTACACAATACCGGAAAAAAGGAAAGTCGCAGATTCGACGAAAGTTTTTATTGTCAAAGTAATGTTACAACCACGACGTATACTAGAAGACGACCGGTCTCGCTCAGAATCGTACTTTCGAAGGCAACTTTGCCGCTTTCAGAAATCATTAAACGATGCGTTCGAACCACGACTACTGACCCGCCCGAAGCTGCTACTCCGCCTCCGGACTACCCGCGCTACCCGGACTGATCCCGGGGGCTTTTTTTTTATAGATTACGAGTCCAGTCGCTGTACCACACACGTCTCCTATACGGTTTATGGTGTTTAGACGGACATTTTTTAGTCACACTACTTTTTTTCGTTTGACCCCGTGTGTTTTGAGTACTCGGCAACGTTCGTCGTGGTCGTCTCACGCGGAATTTTCGCACAATAATACGGGGGCAGTAAATCGTTATTTTTTTAAACACGGTCAGGAGAGATAGAGGAGGCGTTGTCGGTGTTGTTTCGCACACGACGTATTATGATGATAATACACGACGCCGGCATATAGTTCGCGTGCAAATGTCGACGAAACGCCGGCCTGCTTCGCGCGGTAGTTGTTGTGCGTCGTCGGAAACGGAACCGGCGTTTTTTTTGTCGCCGCCAAATCGAGAAGGCGGAAAAACGGAAACCCGGAATTCTATTCGTTACAAGTTATTGTGTATAATGTGCATCCGACGAGCACGGAAAACCGTTAAAGCCAGGCTGATCTCCGTGGCGGCCGGTCTCGCGCGGGTGTATAATTCGACGGATTCAGTTGGGTCAATCGCTGCGTGTCGGATTGACGACGAAACGTATCGTCGGAGAGCCGATTCTGCTCGGTCGTTCAGCGCCGCTCGTAAAATACGAATCTGGCCGAAACGATACGTGACTTTTTACCGCGGACGATCGCGCCACGTCAAACGACTTCTCGCTGAAGACCTCGAATAAACTACTCCCTTTCCTTTCTCTCTTTTTTTTTTTTTTTATCGTGTAGCGATCTGACCGTCAGAGTGTCAACAGGGGAAAAAAAACACCAAACTCGTACTTTCCAACAAGACACGATTGATCCTTTTACACGAAAACGTTATGACGAGAAGAAACTTTTCGCCGTAAGACGCGTTCCTCGCTGCGCTCAGAATCTATAAAAATAATATTAACGTTGTTGGACGCGCTCGTAGCCGATGTGCAGATCGTTATTGGTGAACCTCGGGGGAATCGCTAAGGCTCGAACGAAATATTGTAAACAAAATGTTTTTACGTTATAAATACAACTGTTCTGTTCGGAGTGTAAAGCCACTATTTTTTTAAAAATAATATCACAACAATTATCGTGTGCGTATGTATGTATATATTTTGAAAAAAATCATACAACAACATCAGAAAACGCGAGTAAAGGACGCATATTACAGATACACGATAATTATTTCGCATCGTTTAATTAACGGAACGATTAAATCGAGTCGTCGTACAATACGATTTCGTGGAAAGTACGCGGACATATTATGTTATATTTTCATATCACACAAAAATATCCATTAATTTTGGATTCTGAGCGACGAGGGATCGCGCGAAAATGCCGCTCGTACACGTACTTCGTTCATAAGCCGTTGCCGTACATTCTCCCGGTGAAATGTCCGGGAAAAATATTTTATCCGGCTAACGACCCTCTCGGACTTTTAATAATCGCGCGTGAACAATACCTGCTTGACGACCTTTTCGCTCAACAACCCACCACTATGTATAGATTCGTATTGCTTCTCTCGTTCCGACAAAAAAAAAAAACATAATAGTCATCTTGTCTCGTCAGTCGTAGACGAGACCAGAAAGAAATAACAATATAATAATTGTGAAATTATAGATATTTTGCTTCGGTTAGAATAATGTGCCTACTAATGTGTATGAACAGTCCAAAATACTTGTACTTACCGTTATTTTTGATAATTACCAAAGTTTCACACGGCCACGCCAAATTGTCATAAGTAATCAACTAACTATGGAACTAAAGCCCAAATAGTTTCAACACTTCTACGTCATAGGACGTGTTTCACTCGTTTGTTATTTTCCTCGATTTTGTGGATAACTGTTGTTAATTTTGCACTTTAAAAGAATTAACTTGACACTATTGTTGTGTATTACTAAGTTTTGAAGATGTATAGTAGTAGTGATATTTAAAAATAACATAGTCAACATTGAGTTTAAAGTATAATTTGATCATCGTAAGCCGTATAGCGTTTGAATGAAACCAGCCGTTTAACACACGCTATGATATTTGTAAAATGTGTACCCATCAAAACCAACGGTTTCACTAAAACTAATTCGGTGTGGGTAGTTGTGAAATTAGGTCTTTACTTGTTGTGTACAAGCGTAACAGTGTCATATCCGTACGTCATAGTGTGGACGAATAAGTAGAAAACAGTAGCTGGTACGTGTTACTCGTATAGTACGGAACAATTTTGTGAATTAACGACTGGAATATTTTAAGATTATCGTGATCGTCATTTACTGGCTTCGCGTGACACGTTACCGAGTATCGTTGCCAAAAATGTAATTTTTGCCATCGTAAAACCCGATGACAGTGTTTTTCATAGTCATCTTTTTCATGCGGTTTATACCGTTTATTTCACCAAAACTGAACAAATACTAACGAATATTGCGGTTGACGCGAAACGAAAAACAAAAAAAAACAGAAGTAAAAAAACCTATCTTTTTCGAAACGTAAGTTTCCGTGTGCGCAGAGTGGCCGTATAGTGATGGTGATGTTACCGCACTGATTTTGTATGAATATTGATGGGCACCTACCAGGTAAGGTAAAGAGAATTCGGATAATAATGTGACATTTTTGTTAAGGAGCCCATTTTTAAGACGAAAAATTCAGGCGATTTCTATCACTTCCAATGCGATTAAACGGACAAAATGTGCAAAAAAAATAAAATCTCACGCCTCGTAGAATGGTCCGGTTAAAATAATTTTTTTTTTTTTACTTTAAAGGAGAAGACTTTTTACAGTACGCATCGGATTTTTAACGTCACTGCCTGAAACCTCCAAAAATATAATCGAAAAACGTATAAAAATTTGCCAAATATCGTACTTATGAATCTAAAATTTTCACAGTCAATTGTGAACGGTAAGCGAGTTTCAGAAAAGTCGGACCGTTCCACGTGAGGCGTGATGAATCTGTGAATTGTGCCGGTCCCTCAAACTTTATAAATATTTACGTATAATATACTATTACGAGTTGTGACAACAATAGACATTGCGTGCGAATCGACGAACCAGACCAAAAAAACAATCTCCACAACGGCGTGACGTAGATATTATAATATAAAAGCATTACACTATTAGATAGGATTTTCTTTTTGTTCTACTGCAACACGAGTATCATACGGAAATCCGCCAAATGCCAATGCCAACTTTTATTCTGACGTGCACGTTCGGTTATTGTTTTCGATATCTGTCCGATTCGTTTTTATCAAATTAGTTACTACCAACGCTCAACAGAACGTGCGCACAAACGATCAATCGCGATTCGAGCAGACAGCCGGATGTGTCGTATAGGTACGGCAGCGGGAAATTAACGATTTTCGATAAATTCCGAAACACTTATTGTTATCGTTTGAAATATTATAAGTTTTAAACAACGATATTTGTCTTCCTCCCACGGGTAATACTTTATGAAATACACATATGTGAGCAGCTGCGTTCCACGTAATTTAGTAATAATGTCTCGTTTGGTCGGGAAATTGTTTTAAACGCGTTCATATCAATTAAAAAAAACACTATCTACATAAGTACCGAAAAATTACTAGAAATTAGTAATAATGCACCCTCTCGGTGTATGGCTGGTTCAGATTAATTTTATGCGTTCCAATGACGTGTGAAAATTATAATTTGTTTGAATCGTTATTGGACCAGAGTTTTTTATTGCCGAAAAAAAAAACCCCCCCAAAAAAAATTAGACAAAATAATAACGCGATAAATAAAAAAAAATTATAAGCTGATGATCAATTGATTCGACAGCAGATATAGACGTAGTACATTTTGAAGCTTGTGTGAAAGTTTTGAGACACAAAAACAATATGGGTAAATGATTATTATAATTGAAAAACCTACAGAAAAATTTTTAAGTTTCATATACACACAAAAAAAAAAGAGAGTACCATCCTCTTAAACACTGCCGTCCTTTGTTCTTCGGTTTTTCTCGAACGCCATATTATTTCTGCACCACAAAAGGCGATTGGTCTTAACAAAGTTTCGAGTTCATAGAGACTGCTCTTGATCTGAAAATTTTATCAAGTCCATAGAAACATTTATTGCGATCCTATCGATACGTATTCCTGCTTTTACGCGTCGCCATTTCTGTTGTTACAACTGACCCTGAGTTAGGGTGGTCCTTAGCTTATGGATGTGGAATTTTTTTTTCTCGAAATTTGATCGACGATCCCCCCAGAATTGTTCAAAACTATGAAAAAATAATGTATAAAAAATTTCATTAATTTTGGTCAACCCTAAGCCGTGCCTCAAAAGGGTTGAAAATTTGGTATTAAGGGTAGTTTTTATATTATTGTGGTTTATCTCAAAAAGTATGATTTCTACGTAAAAGTTTATATGAAAAGAATTGTAGATATAACGATTTTACATAAAAAAGCCTATTACAAAAAATGTCATAAGTCCAATATTTACCTAGCAAAAGTTAAAAGTTCAAAAATTTTGAAGAAGAGGTGTTTTTCAGTTTTTTGCGATTAAGTCCTAAAATATTAACAATAGGAAAAAATAACATATTATTAAATGTGTTTAAAATCAAATTTTCAATAATATTTGTGATTAGTACTTTTTCCGTAAAACGGCTTATACTATCACAAAATGACAAAAATTAGTTTCTCATTATATTTTTTCCTAGTGGGTTTAACTGATTGAGTAAAGATTTTCCTTTTTGGTAGTTAATATTTTTTAAACATTGTAAATAGAATTGAAAAATTTAGTAATTACTCATAAATTTGACCAATTAA
>CM029363.1:2468023-2492980 GCA_017140985.1 Hormaphis cornu
TATTTTTTTCTTCAAAACGACGATTCGAGAACCCGATACTCATATCGGCATCAACAGGTTGTTTAATATACGATACCGATGACCGTTCTAGAGTTGTGAAAACAGGGTATAACAGTCGAGCAATTGAACAATAAAATGATATTTTCAAGTACGCGAACAACGACGAAATAATATTAATTATGGCATTATTATTTTGCACAGTTCTAATGAAAAAAATAGTATTATGACGACACTTTTTAAAGTTGTTCAAATACTTTTTTTTTTTTTTATCTGAGAATATCTGGAGTACCTACCTATCTGATATATAAATACGGGTTAAAAAGTAATCGATATTATGATTGTGTTATTTTTTTCAAACTATATTCGAGCGCGATAACGTGAACTATCCGTTTTTCCGTTTTTTGCAAAACACCGATATGTGTTGCGTAAAGAGAACGACGGACTCGTGCAACATTGACCGTCTGGCAGACGACGCAGTAACGTAATGCGGTTAAACAATCCGTACGAAAAAGTTTTCGCTTCGCTATCGATATAAAATAATTTTCTTTCAAGATGCATTTTAGAACATTGACAGTTAATGAAGTAACAATTATTCGCTTAAAACCCTTAATTCTACGGATATATTATGTATTCCTATGGTTCGACTCGTAACGCGATTAAATTTGAAGCAAAATATGAAGTCAATTTTCATTAAATATTAATCTAAGTTTCTGTACACCGTGTAAACTTTAGAGCGGAAAATTAAGATTAAGATCTTTACGCATCCGCCATTATTTGAAAGCAAATGAAAAAACACCAATCCCAGCTCCGACGCCTGCGAACGAAAAGTTGTGAGTCTCGCACGTTTTCGGATTTTTAAAATATTTAATCAATTTTATTCGCGTAAATTTGCGCTAATATAATTTATCACGCGGTCGTGTACATAAATTACGCGATAGAGAAACGTACAACGCGGAAATAATTAAAAAAAAAAATTTAAAAAAACTGAGGTTTGACCAGTTCGCCATAAGTGTATCATTTATGTGCACGAACGAACGTCCGTCTACATTATATTGAACGTTCAGCGCAAGCGATGCAACCCGTTCGCTAAAAGCCACAGGAATGTTGTTTACACGCCAATAGAATAATATTATTAATTAAAAATAAAAATAGCAGAAACAATTATATTTGTTCAAACCTATGTAGTAAATATTACATACAACAATATGTCAAGTGTGCCGATCGGTGTACTAAAATATTATTGGAATTTTTATTTCTTCAAATTGATTGGGAGCACTATCAAACATTTCCCAAGTGGATTTTTTTTTTCAGACATTTTTTTTAAAAATGAATCCTTTAACTTAACCGTTACTGCATATTTCGTCATGTAATAATAAACACTCTGATAACACGCGAAATCTTCAATAGGTGTTACGAAAAAAAGTTTCAGAACTTTTGTTGTTAATTTACATAAGTTTGGGTATATTTATTAATACTATCGCATTCGTCCACTAAATTTATTCAACTTTTCGAGTTTTTGTTGAACTTTTAAATGTTGTTTGTCTAATTCTTTAAAACGCAGCTCGTTATAGCACGAGTATTTTGAATGTTATAGCCAACATCCAAAACATATACGCCATCGTCGAAATCATAAACGTAATTTGATAAATTATGAACAAAAATAAATAAATAATTCCAAAAATTTATGACTACTAGGTCGAACCGTGCGACATGCAAGTCCATTTACAACAGTATCGTAAACTCATTAAAATACTGGGAATAATATTGTACAACGGTGTCGATTAAAGGGCTGCTGATACCCAACTAAATCGTTTGTGTACTGTCGGTAAATTCGTATTAAATATTCATTATTGTAAGTTATGATGGAACAGTTTAATGTGTGTACACCTACTCGTATCTGACATAAATTGTTATTGTACATCAGTTTAAGAATCGGTGTCATAAGAGGTTTTAAAGTATAATGTGTTGTGGACGTTTTGCTAGGTAACATTACAATTCAGTACGAATTAAATTTTTAACACGACGAAGAAATTGTATTGTTATAGTAAAGAAGTGCTTTTTCGGAACGAAATTAAAAGGGACAAAACCTGTTTTATGGATTAAATTTGTGTGTGTAGACACATGTCAAAACCGTTTTATTCCGGATACATTCGCGTCAGTTATTATTTCTAATTTATCTATCCGTTATGTTTTCTTTTTTAAATTGAATGGAAACATAATTTTTCTGGGTGGGTATTTATTATGAAAATATATTATACTTGTCGTTTTTGACCACACTAAACGGCACTTAAAACGCCTTTTCTTCTTCTTCTTCTTAGAAACGTATGCGAATCGTACGGTGAACAAAAATCATATTTTTTTTTTTGACACGCGCATATTTCACTTCATCGTTTTCAAGCGACACTATACGATCGCTTTTTAAAAAAAAAAAAAATAAAAATATTTACTACATGAAACAAAGTCTATGATGTCATTTTTTCTGGAGTGGTTTCCAGGAGTGTTCGGTTCTTGTGTTTCGACGGTATAATAAACTATTTCGATAGAAAATCGTCCACCATAAAAAGAAAATGTTTTTCATAAACCAGCTAAGACGGATTACTTTTCTCAAGCGTATGTATATAATATTTGTATGGAAACAAAAAGCACGCCTACAAATCACAACGTATTGGAACGAAGTTTTCACTCGAGAATTCGTTTCTACGACAATACGAAAAGGTATGAATGAAAAAAAAAAAAAAAAGGAAAAAGAAATAATAATAGCCTCAGCTTCGTTCTTCGACCATGACAGCCGTTTAGAGTAAAATCGTTCTTAACGGGCACCGATTTCGTAAATCGATGTTTAAAATAGAGTTTGGAATACATTCATTTTAAATCGTAATGCGTACACATAATTCACATTTTTGAATACGACCCGATCGCGTTGTTCTCAAAATCAAAACATATTAAATTCATTCACGTTACTATCGCAACATTCATATAGTGTAATCGAATTTTTAGTATCAAAAACAAAATCGCTGCTCATCGCGTTATGGGTGTTATGTATTGCGAACAACTACAATTTTCGCACCGTATACATACATATAATTTTATGTTTTTTTTTTTCGCCATGATTGCCTCGAGTGTTGAGTAAATTATCTATTGGCATACTTGTCTTTTCAATGACCGATTTAAAATAAAATTAATTTGGATTTCCAAATCGTTGAAAAGACTGCAAAGAGAGCGTTTAGATATCAACTGCACGTCAAAATCAACATTTTTCGAAACGCTTAATATCGGTGGATATTACAAATAAATTCGTATGATTGGGATTTTTTCAAAATAACCAAAACTAATGTAGCCCCTTTAAAAGTCATTAATATGATAGTATCGGTAAATTACAAACGTAATATTGTATAAATTAAAAAAATAATTTTACTATTTTCGTTCTGACGGACGAAGAACTTTTACAATTTGTAGTGAATATGTAGTAAATATTAAAATGTGTAGAATACTTATGAAACTAGCAAGGAATCGTTGCGTGTTCATAAGCGATGGTACTTATACGTTTTTACGTTTTTTGTATGGTCATTAATTAGTTTAGAAAATTTTAAAAGAAAATCGCTTATGTTGCACGTTACAGGCCTTTTCCAAAATTTTCATTTTTCCATAAGTTTACGCAAATTTTAAGATTATCGTTTCGTTTTTGTGTCCGTTGCAATAATATTATCATACATTTTCGTGGGAATCATAACAAATCTCCCCCCCCCTCATTCTAATACCATTAATTGCATCGGTCACAGTAATCATATTTTCAAAATCGACAATTTAATGGACAAAACTTACCTTTTTCAGATTTCATTTTGTTTTTTGGTATATATTTATCATTAGAACCTACTATAATTTTGTATAGAAAACGAACCGTTGTAAATTATCGATACATATAGATGAATAGAAAGAGGTTTGTACGTAGCATTTTTTTGTGTTTTTTTTTTTTCGTCAAATAAATAAAAAATACCAACATTTTAATGCATAACATCTGTATACTAAATCGTTGTTGAAAAAAATTACAAAATTTAAGAAAAGTGAAAATATTGTCCTACACTTTTCGATAAGAACGATCACGATTTAAATCACGACTGTACGCGTCGTGATGTGTAAGTCAATTATAGTATGGATTTAACGATTCGCAAAAATTCATCACTGTCCGTTTAACTCACCGGAAAATGTGTTAATTTGATTTCCAGCCGTGGCGTTTTGACGGTTTTATTATCGTTCGGTCGTGGACTTGTGCGATTATTTTAGTTTTGTTCTTTGCACATAAAATCGCGTTATTTAATTACTGCCGCGTGGAAAATAAAACGTACGCTACGCTTCGTGTAAACACGTTGTTCGCAGAGATTCTGTCGTCGAGTATTTTACGAAGTATAATTTATAAATAGTAAAGCTGATTTTAACGGGTAAACGCTATCGATCGATGTTTTAACGATGTCGTAAATACGTTGACCAAGAGTTGGCAAACTTTTGTGGCTTTTTACTCGACACGCTGCGTTTCTATAAATAAACAGTGGTGCCTGCAGCAAAAACAAGTTGTAGTACGAAATAAACCGGAATAAAAAAATACGAACGACTAGGTCGGGAGAGATATTACTATTTATAGTTGTTGTATGCGTGTTACACAATTCTAGGATTTCATCCGCCCAATACTAAGAGTTTTCATTATTTTCGTTCGATTAATACGTCGTACGGTTTAAGTCGGTTTATACGATTGAATGGGAATAATACTCGAGAAAACTGAAAAAATTCCTTTGTTTTCAGATCGTTTGCGTTTTACGACGACGTAAACGATAAACTGTTGTGCACGAATAAAAAACACGTATTGAAACAAATCGTTTTTAATACGATTCATTGAGATGTGAATCGTTTGAGTTCAAAATTCGGAACATCGTAAATCATTTAGAAATAAAAACGAACATCGTATTTTTAACATGTACCTATAACGAATTTATACCGATATTACGTACTGTTTGTTCTCGTTTGTACTATAATACACTTTTTAACACTGCGATTCGCGCGGTGGCATCAACTCGTCCTGTTTGCATTACACGAAATCGCGTTTTCTCATAGGAAACTACGCAATACGGTTTGGACGCTTTTTTATATATTTTTTACATTACATTATAAATCGTTCCCGCGGCAGATATAAAACGTAATCTGCGTGCTCCAAAACAGAAACGCGTCAAAGAGATCGGCGTACCTCTAAACGAGTAGAGTGCACGTTATACGCAAACAAGGTGTAGTAACAAGGTGAATAACACAAAGATCTTACAAAGATCCACCCGTGATGTTTAGTACTACGAATCCCTTTATTAGTGTAGGTTATTCGCGGGTCCTTGAAAGACCAAATCGTGCGCGATTTGAAAACGTCCGAGAAACGATGGAATCGTCCACACTCTCGGTGTAGTTTTACTGTTTTTCGCCGCGCCGTCGATCGATCGATGCGTCCGGATATCGGCTTTTTTCGCCCGTCGGCACGGGAAAACTTTGGCCGGCGTGAAACGCGTAAACGCGCGCAATAACGTTCCAATCGGAATGCGGCGTATAGTGCGAATCAATTAATCAATCTCGACGCTGTGCTCGTACGTCGTCGTGTTCAAAGTATGCGCGTGCACGTTACGTTTTAATATATATATTTTTCTATTTTTATTCCGAACGCAAATGAGTTTTATCGACCGATTTCTCAACTAAATCGCGCACACTCGAAACACCCGGCCGCAGAGCCGCCGAGGGGTGACGTTTGGACGCGTGGCCGCCCGATGGCGCTGTTTGTTCCACCCGCGGTAGTGCGCCGCGCCACCGCCGATTACGACGCCGTCACAGCGCGCACTTCTTCTCTCCCCCGTCGAAAACGGCCGCGGCAGTCGACCACCGGACGCTGTTTGGATTACGCGCGGTCTCTGTCGTCGTCGTCGTCGCGCGCGCCGTGTTCTTTCTCGTGTTCGGTCCGTGACGTGTGCGCGTAAACCCTTTACTAGTTACGGTTATCCGACGGTTTAATCTCGCGCGTTTCTCTAAAAAAAAATTCCTCGGATTCGCGATATCTGCCCGCGGGAAATCCGATCGCGCCGAGATCCGTCTTCCGATGCGCCTCGCGGGTACGTCCGCGCTCCGCGGCGGTGCCGCCGGCCGCGGACGAGCCGTCGCCGCGGCGGCCGACCGCGACGGCGCGATGGCGGTACGCTCCGAAGCGGACGGCGGCCGCTCGTGAGACACCGACGTGACCGCATGGCGGCAGGCCGTTGCGCGCGCCGCCGGCTCGCGGCCGCGGTGGCGGTGTGCCTCGCGCTCGCGGCCGCCGCGGCGGCCGCCGACTCGTGCGCGGAGATATGCGTGTGCAAGTGGAAGGGCGGCAAACAGAGCGTGGAGTGCCGCGAAAAGTCGCTGATAACGCTGCCGTCCGGGCTGGACGGCGCCACGCAGGTGCTGGACGTGTCCGGCAACAACCTGCAGATCGTGTCGAGGGGCGCGTTCGTCCGGGTCGGACTGCTCAACTTGCAGCGCGTGCACATGAGCGAGTGCCGCATCGGGCAGATCGACGGGCACGCGTTCCAAGGGCTGACCAACGTGGTCGAGCTGGACCTGTCGCGAAACATGCTCACGGCCGTGCCGTCGGCCACGCTCGCCGACGTCCCGCTGCTCCGGGACCTGTCGCTGGCCCGCAACCCCATCCAGAAGCTGGAGCCGGGCGCGTTCCGGCACTGCGCCGGTCTCGTCCGGCTGGACGTGTCCGGGTGCGAGCTGCACGCCGTGGCCGGCGCCGCGTTCTCCGGCATCGATCGGCTGGAGACGCTCCGGCTGGACCACAACCGGCTGGCCGGGCTGCCGGCCGACGCCGTGGAGTCGCTGAGCAGAGTGCACGGCGCCCAGCTGCACGGCAACCCGTGGCACTGCGACTGCGACATGCGCCCGGTCAAGCTGTGGCTGACCAAGCGCAACGTGGCCACGACGGTGGACCCGGTGTGCGTCACCGGGCCCGCGCACGCCGCCAACCGCACGTTCTCGTCGCTGGCCACGGACGACTTCGCGTGCCGCCCGGACATCGTCCGGCAGGCCGACGACCCGACCGTGGAGGCGGCCGCCGGCGACAACGCGTCTGTCGCGTGCCGCCACCACTCGTCGCCACCGGCCAACGTCTCGTGGTACTGGAACGGACGGCCGCTGGCCAACAACACGGCGTTCGGCCCGTTTCAGCGGGTGTTCATGACCGACGATCGTCATCGAGGCGGCGACGGCCACGTCTCTTCGCTGTTGCTCACCAACGTGCAGCCGGCCGACTCGGGGCGGTTCCTGTGCGTGGCGGAGAACCGCGCCGGACGGGCCGAGGCCAACTTCACGCTGGTCGTCAGCCGGCTCGGCGTGCTCGCGTTCCTGGCCAACGGGCAGGTGGCCGGCCTCAGCGTGTTTCTCGTGGCGCTCATCGTCGCGATACTGTCGGTGATCGTGTACCTGCTGGTGCGCATCAAAAGACTGCCGCCGCCCTCGGCGTCCCGGCCCTCCGACGGCAAGTCGCGCCCGCACTCGGTGATCGCCGCCGCCGCCGCCTCTCCGGCCAACTGCGGCAACGGCGCCGCCGTCGCGGTCCGGGTGAAACAGCCGGTGACGTCCGCCGCGGTTCTCGCCGGCGGCGGCGGCGGGCCGACTACCGTCGCGTACGACGAAGCGGAACGGCCGCGGACGCGGCCGGCGGCCGCCGCGGGTACGGCCGGCGATCGCCGGAGGCCGAAGCTCGCCGAGTCGGCCTTCGCCGCGGACGAGGCCCGCACCGGAGCGCTGTACCGGAGCCAGCCGTCCAGTCCGGATCTGATAGCGGGCGCGCCGGAACAGCCGTCGTCCGCGGTGGCCAACCACCAGCACCACCACCAGCACCACCACCAGCAGCAGCAGCAGCAGCATCAGCAACAGCTGACCAAACGGTCGGCCAGCGGCGAGTACAGGAGGACGGCCGACGACTCGCTGTACTCGCCCGGGTTTTGGACGCAGTCCGACGCCGCGGCCGACGACCGGACGCCGATCGTCGAGAAATCGTCGCCCGCGTTGCCGCCGCTGCCAGACGCCAGACAGCCGGCGGACCCGGCTAGGGCGGCGGCCGGTCTCAGGGTTTGGAAACACGGGGTGCAAGTGATGCCGCCGCTCAGCGCGCTCAAGCGGGCCTTGAACAGGGGCTCGCCCGACGAAGGGTATCAGGAGGGATGCGGCACCGACGTGTGATCCCGACGAATCGGTTATTACGATGAAACGTCACAACGCGGTTGTTTTTTTTTTTTTACGAGATCGTCGATTTTCGCGAGTTTTCGTTTTTTTTCTATTTTTTTTTTTTTTTTTTTAATTTACGCGAATGTTCACGTCGTAAACGGATAAAGAGTCGATCGGTGTGTGCCGGTGCGGCGTCTCGTCCTGTAGAAGTTGCACGCCGCGTGTCTCCTCGGTAAATCGCGTTTCGACGAATAAAGCTAGGTATATTACGCCGTTGTTATTGTGACCAATAACTACGTTTTACAATTTTATTCTCTCCTCTCGACGTATTTGTTTGCCCTGTGAATACATTGACTTTTACAAACGCGAATGGCTTACGCGATCTACTTTCAGGTGTCTAATTTTTAAAGTGTAAATCAAAAAACGTCTGCTCAAAGATCGAGGACCCTCTGCCGGCTCGAATCGTTTTTAACAGTTGATTTGTTGTTGTTGTACTCATCGTCGTGTCATGGTCTCGTCAGTTATAACAGTAAGACGAAAAAGAACGGTAAATGTAGAGCGACTGCGCTTCGGGCGGGTCTTAAAAGTTGCGGTTCATCCGTATTGTTCAGTATAATATAACCGAAAGGAAAAACGATTCTGAGCGAGAGATATCAGATCTAATAAGTCCTGGGCGAGTATAAAAAAGATTGCGATTTACTCCTATTATAGAAACGTATAAAAAAAAAAAATTCAATTTAGTACGTAAAAGTTTGAAAACGACGAAGAATAATTTTTCTCATAACGTTAGTTCGTTAGCCGTTCTGACGCCGGATTTTGCGCATTTCACCCATTTTCTTCGTTTTCGGCACGTAACTCAGAAAATAAACAATCAAAACATCAAAAAGTGCTTTGATCACAATAAAATTTAAACCCGAAATTCCGACTTTTATGTGGCGTTCAACGTGACGATCGGATCTCTACCCGAAAACGCCATTACAAATCTTAAAATTTCAGACTTTTTGCCGCAAATATCTCGATTTTTTTTTTCTTCGGGTTTTAGGGAAAACTCAAAATTTCAAAAGAAAATTCAACAAAAATACCGACCGGAGTATATAAACCTTTCAGAAAAGCTACTGACTAAACTCGGAGAATTCCTTCTGTACGAAAAGTTGTTGACAGGAAAAAAAGCATCGTTATATAAACAATACGCTCGCCGCTCAGAGTCTAAAAATTAACTGTATTTTCGTAGTTTATATTGCTTTTGAAATTCTCGGACTTTATACATATATATATTGTATGGTATTAAAATGAAACAAAACGTATCGTTGCCAATATATTCAATGACGTTGAGTGTACACATCTAGTCACAAAATGTTTATGTGTAGTAATTTTTATGAAAACATAATTATTCGTCTTTCCGAATCGATTGATTAACGAGATACTTTTACTCTTATAGTTTTGTCTATTAAACTATTGTTTCAAACAGAACTGTTGTATTAAAAGTAAATATATCAGTCTACAAATTAACGAGTCCAAATTCGGTTCGTTTCAAAAGTGCGTTTTTCCTACGCACGTTATCGCCAACATATTATAGTGTATTGAATTTCTATTTTTCTCATCATCGATTCATGTAAATAGAATATTGTACACTTTTAAATATCGTTTTGAAATTAAATTGTTGTTCAATATTTTGCAATAATTTTCATTTCAACATCATAGATCGTCGTTTTATTGAATTTAGCACGTGCCAAATAATATTGCGTTCTGTGGCACCGACACGAGCCAACGAACAAAAATTTATAATTGTCAACGATACGTCGGACTGTTGGTAGCAACACGTTTTGACATACAATATTTAAAGTAAAGTTTATAACTCGAGACATTTGTCAGAGACAATTTTTTTTTTTTTAGTTTCATCAGATCTTAGATTCACATTGATTCTCCGTCTCAAATCACCATTTTTCATCTACTGATATTTTGTAGTTACCACAGTACATTTCGTTTCGAGTTTGTCTAAAAACGTAGTGTATTATTCGAACATATTTTAATAAATCACGATAAAATATTATGTTGTTAATATTTTCTAATCGTAAGAAAATGAAAAATGTTTATTGTTATAACTGAGCGTATTGTGTCTGTCAATAAAGTGGAAACATTTTTAACGATTTTACGACGCGTAAGATTTTTTCAAATTCGAAAAATCAACGGCTACAATAAAAAATAAAAAAAACGTTCAAGGGCGAAGAAAAACGTATCTTTTGTCGTCGTAACAATTATTAAAATACATTTTCGACGCATTACCTGAAAGTAGTTCGGAAGTAACTTTTTAACGTTTCGTCGCACTTGTAAGCTCTCTGTATAAATAAATATTCATTAGCCGATATTGAATATTCATTTTTTTTTTTTTTATTATTCAATCGAGACAACAATCATCAAATATATATATATATAGCTTAAAGCATACTAGAATCACTCTCGACGAGTACATTTTAATTATACAACATTCTGATCGCGTTTCTTGTATACTGGACAAATCATAACGATTCTCCGTAAATTATTTTATTACGAGCATTGACACCGAATTCGCCCGTTACGAGAACCAATAACACCGACGGTGTTTTAATTATTTGAGCTGATGATTTAAAAAAAAAAAATAAAACGTTTTTCGACGTAACGCCCGAAATATACGCTCCGTACGATTAACGAATCATCTCGATACCACCAAAGTATTCACGGACAATCGGTGAACATTATCGTACGTTTGCGTCGGTTGTAACTTCAAAAAACTCTTTAAACCGTGTAGACGAACGTGACGGTACGAGTTTGCCGGCCGCAAACTTTAATTTGGCGAAAAAATATAAAACAGTCGTCCGTTAATTTTGAGCGTACGCCGTCGTAAATTGAAACTTTCGCGGAAAATATCGGTTTTAACGATGACAAAACACTGTCGACAAAGACGGACCGAAGAATTTTTCTAAACCCTCGCGCGAGTTTATCGGCGAGGCTCACGCGCTGCGATATAATTTTCTTTGCTCGATAACTCGTGAAAACACCACTATAGTAGTCTTCTCACTGTATCGATTACATAAAGTATGCAGAATAGTCAACGATTAAAAATTCCGTCGCTTGAACGATCGAGATTCGCCACGTAATAACGTTCGGACCAGCTATTTTCCACCTGCAACTCCACCTCGTCGAAGACTCGAGTCCGTATAATAATAACTTTATGCGCTTTTACTTTTCGATCGTTTCTTTCGGAGTGCGATTTTTCCGCCGTTTTCATCCGAACACCGCGGGCAACGGTCCAACGTAATCCACTGCGATACTACCATATAATCGCGTTACAGTGCGGCCGAGTTTTAATCATCATTTTTTTTTTCGAAACTTTTGATCCACCGTTGCTCTCAAAAGACACGAGGACAGTAAAAAAAAGGATCCTTCCTCGCCATTATAATATATGATTTACATGAGAACCGGGAGTCGGCGGAACGGAAGAAGAAAAAAAAAACCATCGGGCTATACGAGCGATTGTCTTGTTCTTTTTCGTCGTCGTCGCCGGATTCGAGAGGCGAACAAAAAAAATTGTTGGAGCGTAAAACCTACGCGTATCCGGCCGACCTGGAGCAGTGGCGTGTATTGAGATTTTAGTTTTTTCCCTCCGAATTGAACACGCGACTAATAATAATAGCGACACCGTAAAATCAAACAGCGCCGACGTGCCGGTGTAGGGGCGTGAAAACGATAGAACAAAACGAGGATTGAGCGATTTAGCCGACGACTTTGTTTATAACGAGTCAGACCTTGCACGATAATAATGGTCAGAATTAGATTTTAATATTAACGATTTTCGATGTGGGTCAGTGCTCCAGACGGTCATTTACGGTCGAGCCCCGCCTTTAATCGCGAATCCGTAAAACAATAATTATGGCTATCGCGTGTTGCATATTATTTTTTGTGGCGTGCGTCTTATTACGCGTAACGTTCGATGTGAAGTTTTGAAACCGCCAACTTCTATCGCAAAAGTGACCCCCCCGAGAGCGAGACGCGTTTTTGTTTCGCTAAGTCGGCTGTGAATTCGTGTTTCTCGTGTGCAGACGGTTCGATAACAATACACCGCTGTTCGATATTTTTTTCTTCTTTGCCGTTACCGGTCAAAAATACGTGCTATCGTGCACGAACGAACGTGATTTTTACTCTTCTATTCGCCGGCTGCTAAATCTTCGCGAGATTTCCCGTTTACACGTAATGTTACGATTCGAGCGCAACTAAACCACGCCGGCGCGCAGAACACTCGGGACGACATCGTTTGTTATATTTTTTTTTACTTTTGGTCGAAAAAAAGTTGTCCCAAAACAGCGAACGCCAAAAGCAAAAAAAAAAACACCGACCATTCCTACGATTATTGACGGACCCGTCGTACGGCAGGTATACTGCGATTTCTCGCGCTCAGATATCCACAAGTCCGACTGATTTACCGTTGAAAATACGTACTTCCGACCTTGGCCAGCTGACGCGTCCGCAAAATATACGTCTGACGAACCGTCCCGAATAGTTTACGGATAAAAATGTTTCGAGGTCGGTATTCGCGGACGAAACGCTCGAAATACGCTGTCGAACAGTGTACTCCCGAAACACGGTTTCTCGGCCTTTTTCTCGTACGAGAAAAAGATTCAGCGATCTGTTCGATCCACGTCTGTACGAGCCGTGCTGTGTCCACCGGTGGTTTCGGCATAGTCGATAACAACAGACGATAATAATCATGGGCCCGCCGTTTTTGCGCAGAGAACTACGAATAAACCGTTTTTGTTTTATCGAATTCGCGGTCGTACAGTTGTGTCCTCTGGGTGTCGCGGGGCTCTAGCAAGATTATATGTCATTCGGCACGTGACGACCGGCTCGACCTTCACGTTTTTGATATGGATGCTTATGGATAGAGAGCGGATTTTCAAGCTGTTAAACGATATGCACCGTTAAAAAAAAAAGGTTAAAAACGCGCTCCTTAAAAACTGGTAAAATGTTCGCTAAAGGGAATGTTAAAATCAAAAAAATTATATTTTTCGCGTGCGCTGATTATTATACGCAATGCGAGTTTTTTTTTTTTTACTTTACCTACGCCGTGTATTTTGTTTAACGGAAAAAAAAAAAAAAAATTTTTTTGTTCGTCGGCAGAAATATTCCGCACAATTTTTATATAAAAAAAAAAATTCAACAAACCACTATAGGTAACGACATTAAAGAGGTATTTTTTTATTATTTTGCGACGAAAACGTTCGAAATTCGCGAAATAAACAACTGACGGTTTTTTTTTTTTACAGACGTACGCTAATATACGCGGAAAATGTTCTCCGATCCGCGCGAGGTATCCCGAAAAATGTGCGCGTAGTAAAATTTTTCCCCGCGAACTCTGCAGTGATCGACGAAACGTCGACGTTTTTCACCCCCGTTGACGTGTCGACGAATACGTGCGCCGACCTAAAAATCCGTTCTCTACACTTATAAATACTGCCACGTACTACTCTTATTTGGACGACTTGAACGCAAAATTATCGTAACGACATAATTTCGTCATCTTGCCGAAAAGTGTTCGACGGTTTCATGTAGGTGCTCGAAAGACGTGATCCCCCGGTTGTTTTGGAAAGTTTCGCGGGACGTTCGACGCTCGACCACCGCCGCGGTATTTTACGATTTATTTGTTTAATTTTTTTTTTGTGTTTTGTATTTTTTTTTTTTTTGTAATATTTAAAACGACGAATTTTTATTTATCGTATAAATGGCACACACAGTTCCTGTCATGTATGTATAGAGAGTAAGCCGCCAAACAATAATATTATATAACTATATAACGTGTACAATGTATATTGTATTATTATTGTGCGCATGTACGCCTATATATATATATATATATATATATTATTATAGTGTAATCCTCGTAAACTGTATACATTTACTGTTTGTTTTTATTTTTTCGATAGGTTTAATGTCGAGAGCACAAAATATGATTTTGTTTTTGTCGTAGGTTTTCTTTTTAGCTTACGTTCGAAAAACGAGTTTGCCAAAGACGTCGTCGTACACTATTTTTATACAGGACGTTCAATTTGACGGTGTTTCGAGTAATAATCGATTGTAATATCAATATATATATATATATATATATGACGTGTATCGTGTGTACAGAAAATATATATTTTAAGTGTAAAATATTGTCTAATATAAATAGTGATCGTCGCTATTTATTATATAATACGAACAACGAAGAAAATGATGTACGATTATGAATTGTATACCAGTTTAAATGTTTAAATGGAATATATTGTGATATCGTATTTATATTGAAAAAACTTTATACATAAAATAACGTGACTAATTATATATATATATATATAACTGTTGATTTGAATATACGATATTGATAAAACACGTCCACGTTTATGCCGTTCCTCTTACCCCGCGAATCTTACCTCGATGTTATGAACGGATTTCGAGTGTATTTGTTTCCCGCCGCTTTGTCGACGGTCTCGAAAAGACGGCTGTTACGTGTGTGGACGATCGGTTAGTTCTTAAAAAGATTTTTTTTTCTAAATTTATTTAATCTAAAGAATTCTTTAGATTTAATAAATTTCTGATTTCCCCGATCGTCGTGTTCCCCCGTCGACCCGATTGGAAAAAAACACGACCGAATAGAACACGGCGAGTGTTTGCCGGTGGGTTTCGCGTAAGTTGTCGTTGTCGTCGCGCGAAACCCGTGCGCCATAGATGATCTCAAACGACCGCTAACGGTTATGGGAACGCCACCGAACACGAGCGAAGCTTCGATATAAACACTGTCTGAACGTACCGACTGCGCTCTGTGTGATACGGTATCGAGTCGCCAGAATGGAAAACGATTTGTCCACCGCGAAAAGTACGTGAAGATACTCACGCTCGCATGTAGAACACGTAACAATAAGAGGCGTGCAATGGCGTTTTAAATTCAAAAAAAAAAAAAATGAAATAAGAATACTTATTTCATTTAAATTTTTATTTTTAAGAATAAGAGTACGCTTGGAAACTCGCGTCATCGTCGCACAGAACCGTAACACGTGATTACGACCCGTAAGTACACGTTTACACGACGATTCGCGCGTTTTCGGCGCTGTTGTCGTGTACGAAACGCGCAGTGTTCAACGCAGTTTTCGCTTATTTTTTACCGATGTTGTTGTGAGAAAAATATTTCAAAAAAAAAACAAAACCATCGTGCCCGGCTCGTTCCGCGGAAGTCCGAAAAGTCGGCGCGAGAACGCTGTTTTTACTTTTGAAACTCCGCGAAATAAAGCAACGAGAAAATCGATATTTTTTTAATAAAAACCACGAAAATGAGGCGGAATCATTATGCATTGTAAAAAAAAAGAGTTTCGACTGCCGTGTACGATTTGTTTTTCGTACCGTTGTTCAAGTACATAGATCTAAACGTGTTTCGTAGTGGTGATGTTTTCGTTATAAATGTTATGTTTGAAAACTTTTTATCATTTTCGATCGGTCGGCATTAAAATTATTCTCTCGTATTTTCCCGTCGCCATCGGCGGCGTCCTCTTAAACTAGCGCGATCGAAGGCTCACGAAAACAATTCAACGTTTGCGAAAAAACAAATGTTTAATTGTGTGATCGAAACGGTGGCGGTGTCGAGGTGTTTACTCTCTAACGCGATACTTTTTTTCGGTCGTAATAATATTACCGGATATCCCCGTGAAAAAAAATGAAAAAAAAAATAGCCCAACAAAAATCGATTACACACGTACTTGATGCGCACTCGTATAATAAACGCGTGTACGAACATTCGCGCGTACAAATAACGACGTTCCGTCGATAAATCGGCAAAAACATTGTCGGGTCGGAAAAAAAAAAAAAAGGTCAGGTTGGAAAAAAAAAGGTACACCGACGCGGTTATTGCTGCCGGGGACGACGACGCGCAGCGTTATCATTGCTTTTTAAATCGACGGCAATCCCGTCAAAACTCGAAAGGCGACAAAAAAAAAAAAAAAGAAACGGCGAACGAAAAAAATATATATACGAGAACCCCAACGGTGAAAAAATAAAAAACGACGGCGATAATAATAAAAATAACGATAATAGCGATCGCGCAGTGTGTGTGTGTTCGATTCGCGTTTGTTCGGTCTCGCGAGACGCGCTGCAGCGAGAAATGCCACGACGGCGAAGTGCGCGAGCGAATGTCGCGGAAAAGGCGATTTAAAAGAAGAAAAAAACCCCCGACAAGATCAACAAACGTCTGTGTAAAAAAAAAAAAATCGTTTAAAAAGTGTTTGTTAATTTTGTATTTAATTTTGATGTCCGCGAGATGACGATCGCGTTACGTTTCGAAGCAAGCGTCCGTCAAGGCGTCTCTTTAAACTGGACGCGACGTTTACCGAGAGATTCGTGTCCACGTGGTTCTCTGTTTGACAACGATCGGTGTTGTTTGGTATACTCTCGAGAAAATTTTATAAAACTATGGGTCAATACTCGAGTAATAGGCGAAAAAAAAAAAACTTTGGTTAAAGTAAATTCAGTTTATTTTAAGAGTTAAATCGTGTGATGCACTCCCAGTACGTCAAGACGCGCATGAACGTTAATTATCACGTCGATAAGTAGTAAAATATGATAGACTATTGATGTATTCTTCAGATGGTGGGAAGAGTACAATGTGCTAAAAAAAAAAAAAAGTTTTTGCCTTTTGGCGTCCGACAATCACTGTGATCGGATTGCCGTATCGATCGATTCATCTAAATATTTAAATTTTTTGTGTGGAAATCCAAAGAAGATGTGTACAAAAATTTGATTTTGTTTATTGACAGCGCTCGACTTAGGTGGAAAGTGCACGGGAAAACTCGTTTTTTTTTTAATTATTTTAGCCTATCTTTTTTTAACTATGTACCTTTATAATGGACGAGTTTAGGCGCCTTGATATAAAATAAAATTTTTAACTATTCGTATCCTCCTACCATTTTTTTTTTCAAATCAAGCGCTGTTTACTAACACGTCCTTTATAGATCATAAAAAAGAATGTTTGTGTTGCATTGAATGTTTCGGTACCCGCAGACGGATTGGTATACTCTCGAAAAAATGAACGGGAACACCGCTGGGTATACTTTATTCTACACCACCGCAAAAAAAGAAATCACGGGCTGTTAAATCAGAGGCGGCCGAGGAATATTTCGAGAAATTATACGGTTTGGAAACAGTTCATTCGGAATGTTCTTTCTCTCGCTCTAGCTGTAAAAAAAAAACAAATAATACCAAAGCTATAATATCTATCGACACATTTTTACCTGTAATTCAGCGTTTTTAATAATCGCTGCGGTAGTGTTGACGCAGTTTTTTTTGAAAACTTCTGCGGCAAACTGTATTATATACCCTTTAAATTGTTCTCTATTATATAGTTGAAACCGCAAAACGACGAGAGTTCATTGTGATTTCAGTGTTCATACACGGCTTGTACGAGTATTATAGAGAGAGGTTTGTTCGGCGGCGGCCATTGTTCATAAAATTTAATTTTCAGAACAACACGCGCGTTTTCGATGTAAATATTATGCGCGTGAATCGTAATTTGTTCGGCCTTAATTACGCGTAATCGACGGGAAAGCGACGCGCGAAAAAAAAAAAAGAATAACGAAAATAATGGCGAAATATTTTAACCGTAAATTACTGTAACGCGAACCCGTTGATCATTACATCGTAGTACACATTACAGTCTCGTTACGATATACCGGCGGATTATACCGTCGTTTCCCTAAACCTTATTTTTTGTTATTTTTTTCCCGCTCGTATATTGTTGCGCTTTTAGCCACGGCGCAAAAACGTTTCGCGCATCAAAACCACAACGGTTTATCCATATCCAGACAATCGCCGTCGATTCGGAGATACGAGAAATCAATATAATAATAATAATAATAATATACGATTTACGCGAGCGCGCACACACGAGTGGGAACGATATTGTGAGGGTTCGAGGATTATTACGTCGACACGCGGGGAGAGAATCCTCTCAAAACGAACGTTTTTCATCGTCGAAAACAGAAACGCCGCCGTAGTCGGTCGCGCCCGCGGGAGGAAGTGCACCGCGAACGGGATGTAACGCCGTAGAATTCGGAGAGTTTCCACGGTGTGTTGGCTTCCGCCGAACGCGCGAACGAGTTCGACTTTTGAGCACACATCCCCGTCGCTTACGAACACGTCGCGAAAAATCCGCGGAGATAATTTTTTTCTCTTTAGGCAAAATTTTGTTGTTTTTATCGTCCGTATAGGCGTCGCGAACGGTCACGATATTACGACTGTTCATCTCCGTTCTTCTATGATGTGTCAACAGACCATCGCACGTTCGAACCGGTAAATTTTAGCGCACAAATTTTTGTTTTTCTTAATTAATTAATAAATAAACCGTCTAGGATCACAGTTATTCGACATCCACCGCAAAGTCGGAAACGCCGCCACGCTTTTACCCCGACTACCGGTCTCCGAGTCATCGCGTTGGCAGCAGTATAAAAATTAGGTGTCACGGAATGATATACCGTTCTCGTGATCTTCATTATCCCCGCCGCACGTTTTAGCGATAAATCACCCTCGAGGAATTTTTATTAAATAAAAACTCGACAGTATTTCGTAGTAGGTGTACACACACACACAAACACAGCGAATACGATGTTTCAAACGGTACAACACTCGCTTACAAGTTCGATTAGAGAAGAAAAATGCCAAAACGAAATCGTCCATTTCTATATTACGCGTCTCGTTATGAGGACCGAATTTTTTATCACGCGCGAACCGTAGGAAACCGTAGGCGGGCGTTCATTTTCAAACGTACCGGATCTGTTGACGAGTATCCTAAAGAACGATTTCAATTTGTTACGAACGATTTCTACAAAACTGACGAAACGGTATTTACGTGTTGTACTCGAATCGTCCAACGAGTCCGGTAGTAAATACGAAGTGATCCGGGTAAAAAAACTTAGGACGTGTGTGCGTAATATGCGTACGTTACAAAATGTGTACGACACGGCGTTTTTCGTGTAAACCGTATAAAAGAGATGATCATAAAAGTTTTAGTGTCTTTTCTCTATATAGAAGTCCAATCACATCTGAAAATTGACATTTTGCGATAGTAAATCGGTGCCGTTTGAATAGTGCGTGGTACCGTTGTTGTACGAAACAATACGTTTTCCTTTTTGCTCTCGTTCTGTTTTTATTCTTTTCTTGATTTTTCGCTTATTCTCGGAGAACATGTACGCAAAGTGTGTGTGCGTTTTTTATTGCTTTCTCGTCCAGATCCTACTAAATCTAAACTCGAGTTTACGCCGCGGACGTCATCGTCGTCGTGCTGCCATTGCCATTGTTTTGTTTTTTTTTTGCTGCCTCGATGAAAAACACAAAAAAAATAATAATAAAAAGAAATTTAAAGTTATAACAATAATAAATAAAGTACATAAAATAGAAATATGTGAGGAAGGGGAGTACGAGAGAAGAAACGACGAAAAATGGGTAATGGGAGCACTTTGGCAAAACGATTGCTGTGTGTATAATATTGCTTGCCTCGAGTTTTTATATATCGCGCTGGAATTGAAGTTTTTTATTTATCACTAAGAACGAATTTATATATACGTACCCGTTTTGACTGCGCGTTTTTCGAGATTTATAACACATTTCAATGCACATTTTACACTTGCACCTACCTATACGATGTACGATTATTTATAATAACCAGGGTTAAAAATCGTGGTAACGATTTTGGCTAATATCGAAACAAATCGTCCGAAACCACTGTACACAAACGCGCGTGTATGTACGGTACAAGTGTGCGTACGTCATCGTCATCATTCACGTCACGAAAAATGTTTTTTTCATTTTCTCTCTTGTGGCCTCTCTCGGTCAAGAAAACGTGATCAAATTTTATAGAGAACCGCGTTCATTGTTGAAGATTTTTCATTCGTCAAAGGGACGCGAAAAACTCTAAAAAATATGAATCGAGAAATATAAGATACGAAACGTACTTCGTTTATCCAGTTCGTCGTAGTACACATAAAGAGAAATTCCCCGAGGAAAAACCATTTAGAGATTTTACTGTCTGCGTTCGCCAATCGTTTCCGGTGCCGTTGCGAATCGTTTGGAAAATATTCCTATACGTCCGTGCGAAAAGCGTGATTTTTTTTTTTACTGTTTACAAATTTAAATTGAAAAAAAAAAAGAACATTATTCTACAAAATTAACAATATACTCTGTCGGATGATGGAGAAAAACAGGTAGGTGATATTAATTTGAGATATTTTCGGAAGTTCTGTGTAAAAAAAAAAAAAATTCATAGTATTTCTGACAATACTTTACTATAATAGAACTACTGACAATACAACTACTGTCTAACTAACTAAGAGTCTATAATTTGAAACCAGAAAAATATAGCTTGATTTATCCGTAATGTGTTCGCCTAGGTTTATTTTTAATTTAAATTTGTACGTCCATTAACGTACGTTTGAGCGAAATAATAATCGTACGTTCATTTTAGCGCGACAAAACGACGGTAACGTTTCTTTTATACAGTACCAGATATTGAAGTTGGAGACTATAATGTCAGTAATAACGATTTCTCAGTAACGAGACTTCTTTACAATAAAATCTATTGATATACCAGCAATGTTTGTTGGCAAACGTTTAGGTTTCTGTACTAACTAGTTTTTCATTAATTTCAAATCAAAATCGTTTACTGTTCATTTTTTAACACGATGCAGTTTGAACAAACAAGTTTGACACTTTTACGTTAAAAAAAATCATCACCCTATTGCTAAATGTATCCAATGTCTAACAACGGTTTTTTATACAAAATTTAAAAATGAACAACAGTCCGTATTTTTTAATGAAGTGGACACGTAAAATATAGTGTATTGCATCCTCGAACAATCAATATTAGTCTGACAAAATTTAAATTCATCACGGAAAAAAAAACACCGTTCGAAGTAAAGATAGTGGTTTGATTTCAACGTTAAGGTAAGTCAGTTTTGCTTATTTACTATCACTATAACAATAGTCAATTTTCACGCGTATTGACAATACAAAAAGGTATTTTTTTTTTTTTCGGACAAGGTCGGACTCGTATAGTGTTACAATCGATTTCCCGCTCTTGTGTAGATTACAATTATCGGACAATAACGCGGTCGTTTGCGAGCAGGAAGTGAATTGAAACGGCGAAAGCTTAACGTGATAAACGTTCGGTACCTGAACATAATGTCGACTCGCGACTCACATAAGCTCGGATATTACGATTTAAACGACTGCAAGTAACACCTAGGGACAACGGTGTCTACTCGCGAGCGCGTTTTTACTTCACAAACGGTTTTTTTTACACACTGTTTTCGTATAAAAGTCGATGTGATGAAATGAAAAATTAAAACGCGAGAAAAAAAACTCGCGTAACGGAGGGAAACAGGGTTGGAACGAAAAAAAGAAAAAAAACCGCCGAAGAACGAAGCAAAGATTGATCGATAGCGTTCGCGACGTGTTCCGGCAGCACGGACCTCCATCTGTTCCGGGTGATGGCTATAAGACGAATGCGCCTAGGTTTCTTTTTTTTTTTCCCCGTACCTCGGAAACACACCTCTAAAAGAGAAAAAAAAGTCGCGAAAATCCTTTCTGGGCGCGCGCACGCCGCCGAAAAAAGAATATAATTAGCTGCCGCTCGGGGTCGACGTCGATTGAAATAGTTATTATTTACGAGTTACCCTTTATTTTAGTTATTTTATTTTAGTTACCCTTTATTAGTTACGAGCGAGCGAAAATGTTACAACACGTTACCGCGCGCTCGAATCCCTCTCATCGCTTATCACCTCCCAGTGCCGCATCTAGACCCGATAGCCTCGGTGAAGTTTAGATCGTACACTCGCGCGTAGAAAACGAAAAGTTTTCCCGCCCCCGAAAGTACGATGTAGTATTTTTTGTTTTTTGTAAATTTTTATCGGGCGAGAGAGGCGAAAAACACGAAAAACGTCTCGATGAACGAGAATTACCCACAGAAAGCGCGTTGTGTGACGAATATGGCGAAAAAATATCAATTGATTTTCAAAACGGTTTACCCGACGAACAACGTCGTCTTGTACGCACAAAAATATCTTGTACTAATAGTTTTTATCCGAAAAAACGCCTAAACCTCAAAATCCGTTATTATTTTCACAGTACCTGTCTGTACATAGAGCCCGACTAGAACAGAAAAATGCCGGACAATAATGCGTATACATTTTGTAGTCGAAACGGGACACTTACGCGGTTGATTAATATTTTTGTAAACATTTTCACGCATTTCGTCGTGGCGGGGCTGGGTACGTACGCATTTCGAAATTTTTGCACTTTTATTGTAATAATTAAATATATATCGTACGGTTTAAACTGTCCTGCGGAGACAGCGCATTTGTCTATGTGGACTTCATGCGTTGTTTTTGAGTGCGTTTTTTACAAAAACTATTTATATGTGTGTGTGTGTAAGATATCGTGCGTTCGTTATATTATGTTTCTCATATTTTTTATGGCGAACAGAATATTAATGAAAACTACGTTAAAAATGTCAATTACTAATAAAAAAAAAAAAAATAATGCGTTAAATACAAGCAATTCGTACGAAACGCGTGCATCTACTTAACGCGAGTGTGTTTTATTATTTTATTTTTATTCGTTTTTTCTTGCGCAAGAAAACTCCATAAAAACGTACTTTCACTTTAAAATATTCTTTTTTCTACTTTATTATATACCTCATCATCGTTTTCCACCCCGTCCCCTTCAAATAAAACACTACGCGCATACACAATATCAATACGATATTATGGATGTAACTTTTTCTATTTGTTTTGATGTGTACATTTTTTCACTCCTCGATATTTGCTTTTAAAATGAACCGACCGGCGTGTACAATAATATGAGTTTAACACGGCCGACGATACACACGCTGCACGAGAGTAAAATTTGTATTTCATACTTTACTACTACGCGCTGCAAAAAAAATACGTATTATTATAATATTACACAGTTCTGGTGCAAGTTTAGAGCTACAAATATACATCTGTAAACGACAGATATTCCGATGTAAGTACGACACGTGTGTTTCGAATCGAAGTTTGTAAGCATGATATTTTATTTTAAACGATAAATTTGATTGATTTTTTCTAATATTTATCATTGTAGATTGGTATTGTTAAGTGTTTTTTTTTTCTTTTTTTAGGCGTTCTAAGACGTCACGCATGCGTTATGATAGTTTGTGATAGAAATATTTGAAAAATATACTGTCGTTTGAAGGTGAGTAAAAGAGGTGTAACGCATAGTGTTACTTAGAAGTTATACTATAGTTATCTATTACTAATTACGAAAGTTTGTCTCGCGTTTTCGGCAAAGGTCATTTTAAAAATTTTATATTGTTGAACGTATTGGTTGAAATCGATCACGTAACTTGTTTTTGTATGCGTATATCGTTGTAACGTTTTAAGTTTAACAGAAACAACAATATTGTTCATAATATTTAATTAATAATTTTGTCTAAAAAAAAAAAAGATGCTCGTATTTACACTATTTCAAAAAAAATTATGCTTAAAATTTATTAAAAATCGCTATCACTTTAAAAATGTTCAAAAATTACTTAAACAAAATGCTTGTAAACGTTTTTTTTTTTCAATTTAAGTGCGCGAGCTTTATCAATAGGACGGGATAAAATAACGGTAAGTCTTACGTTAGAAGAATTTTATTGTTTATTTTCAATTCTTGTATTATTCTACGAGTAGGTGTATATAAATCGATTCGGTTATTGTTTTAAATGGGAAAAATTGATACATTTTTCTCATTTTATACCCGCAATAAATACATATTTAAATGGCATGGAAAGTGCTTTCGCAAACTTTATCATATTTCATTATTTGCAAAAGTTTTAGAACGATTCCGGTGTACGAAGGAAATAATTTGTTTCCATTTTACGACTCGAGAGAACATAAAATTGTAAATTTTATTTCTTTATGTGCGTGACTGCAATTTATATACCTAGAACCTACATAGCAAATATTGTATAAAATCATTTTTCGTACGAAAATACGTGTGCGTTTAAGCTTTCAGAAAAGTACAAACGCATGCGGTGAAAACGTGAAACACTTATGTTAAATTCGACGCGATATATAAAAAACAGCCGTGACCTTTTCATAAGCGTAAAATATAATAAAAGCGGCGTGACAGTCCACGGGTAAAGTGGGTCACTGTTTTGAGTTGGCAAACTGGGGTGGAAGGTGTATAGTGCGCGGCATTATTTCAACTACACTCTTAAGCGGAAATAAATCGTCGGTTGTTAAAATAATGAACGTTATCTAGTTTGGCGAGCCAAATGCTCAAACCATTAAAACCGTAATGAACGAATACGATTTTCGCGTGAATTTTATTATTACATTCCGACCAGGAAGTAGGTTTCGTCGGTCCCTGGACGGGATTTGGGCATTCAGCGTACGAATGTCCCGGAGAAAATTTACTGATACGAACCTAATCAGCCGAACGAACGGTGGACAACAACAATATTTTCTGAAATGCATGTTGGACACGGTACACGTTGAGTAACTTTCACGAAATATCATCATTGTGTTCTCACGTCCCGCCGCTTGTTCGATTTTGGAACCGACGTGTTTTGTTAGGACCGTACAAGAGCGAAAATGGAAATCGTAGGGAAAAACGTGAAATTTAGCCGCTCGTTGTGCATTCTGTTTTGTTTTTTTT
>CM029363.1:2522077-2617664 GCA_017140985.1 Hormaphis cornu
TTGAAAAAAAAAATCGTGTAGACCGACGATTAAACACAGCGTATCAACAACACTGTAATAATAATAATAATTGTCGAGTCCGCTACAAATTTATAGGGCGTTGTGGACCACAATTTTTTTCCGCTAACGCAATTCGTATAGGAATTCAGTCGTTTCCAAGCGTACAATATACACTGATCTGGTGGTGCGATAAGGAGATTCTGAAAACTGATTTCTATCGTTTTCGTCGGTTTCCAAGTTTTCCAAAAATAAAGTTTTTACTGTTTTTCAAATTTGGTCGGATCTTACGGTGAATAAAGACCCGTTTTCGGAACACACGTCGTCGGTTCGATCCGGCGAGAACGACGTCCGACGACGGACGATGTATTTTATGGACGACGAAAACAAAACGCGGTTCAACGTACGCGTCTAAACTCTACTTTTGTATTTAAAACCTAAAAAAAAAAACGCGACGAATTTTTTTGGAATCGTCCGAATCCTCCATGTTACTTTTGTTGTGCGCGCCAGTATTTAAAAAAAATAATAACATTTCGTGCGCATAGTAAAAAAGTCATCAAACAATATTATTAAATAGTATAGTCGAAGTGTAATAAATAAAATAGAATTATAACTCTAGAGAATTAAGTCGGTGTGTCTCCTTTTCGTTTTTTCCGAGTAGTATCCTCCGTGGAAGTTGCTGCCAGGCCACGTGAGCGCTCTGTCTTGACCCGCTTCGGAGCGTGACCAAGTTTTCGGTCCGCGGAATCAGGAAGCGCGTGGCGAAACGATTTTGTGTACCGAACTCACAGGCAATCTCGACGGAATGAAAAATCTATAAAACGATTAACTTTTCAATAACGGTAGATGGACAGTTCGCTAAGTGAACGTCTTCAGTACGGAACACCGACCGAACCGTCGAATTCGTCAATTGTTTATCGGATAAACGATTATTATTCGAAACCCCGTTGGCGGTTCCGTGTGGTGTCGAGCACAAGACCGCAATTCTTTCGTATATCGTCGTTATCATATATCGAGCAGGCGATAGGAGAAACGCGCGGCTAGGCTCGGACGCGACGGCTCAAGACGGGCAAACTTTTAATGGGCGCTAAGTTCACCCCCTCGGCCCACCCTTATAATAGGCCCTTCCGCGCCAAGACGTATCCGTCCCACCCCCCCGGCGTGTTCGCGCGTGGTACATACATTACGGTACACACCGGAAAACCACTCCACGTCATCATACACACTATGAGCGAGCTGTGAGCGAGTGTGCATGTGCGCGCGGAGGTGTTATACACACGTCGTCACTTCCCGACGTCGCCACCCCCCCAACCACAACCCATTAACGGGGGAAAAGACGAAATGACTTTCCGTTCCGTAATACACTTTCGCCGCAGATGTTTACAACGTTCTCGATAGTGCTCACCCGTTCTCCCTCCGTCTCCCCGCGTTTTTCGCCGCCCTCAAACAACGGCGTGCCGTTCTCCCGGGTTCCACTCGAACACCCGATCGATTCGCTCGCTACCGCTGTATTCACGTCGATCGCGAGCGTTTCGTCGGTCGAAAACGGCGAAATGTGGGACGCATTTAAAAAAAAAAGATCACTACCGTCTTCGAATGGCAGTGGCGCAGTGTGCATTGAACTCGAGTTTAAATATTTTTCGAAGCGACTGTTCGAATACCCGATGCGTACGTCATCGAGGTTCATTGTTTTTCATCCGTGTAAATGTTTTCAAAAGTAAACCGACACTTTTTCCAAACACTGTTCACCCCGCGTATTTTGTGACGTTGAAAAGATCGGATGTTTTGATAAAAGTCGTCAAAGGGCGCGACCGGCCTGGTTCTCGCCTAGTGTCGATAACTTTGGCCTTTCGCCGCACGGTAACCTCAAACTCGTAGGTTTCACGAAACGCGAATGTTCCTAAACGGGAGAGTGTCTTCAATCTCGCGTATCGATTCGATTGATGATTTTAACGTTTCCGAAGATCGTTTATCATCGTATTAATGTAATTGGAAAAATTCAACAAAAATTTCGGTTGAAAAAAACCCATTACGAATCGTACAAAAATGAAATACACCATAATATTATCGCTAAAACACGTCAACGTTTCGTGATCGAATATTTCATTCTTTAAGTTGAACGTAAAATGTGCCCTCGAATACATTAGAAGCGTTAAAATTTACGAGAGATCATAATTGTGTACAATTGTGTTAACGCAATATTTCAAATCGCGTCGGGGAAAAGCTTTTTCCTTCAGTTTTAATTTAGGGACGACTCTTCGTCACTCGTGTTTTAATGAAATTGTAAATATTTTAATAGCCGCTTTAAGTAAGATTACTGACGAGAGTGTCGCTGTACAATAATATTCTCTTTCTCAGACTTGTTGACCTATTCCAATTTTAAAACACACTTAAAACGCTATTAAAAAATCATTAACAAAATATTTTCCGTAAATCTTTAAACGACAAAAATTTGCTGTAAAAAAAAAAAGAAAAATTTAATGACGGAAAAACTTAAAAAATAACGGCATTTTAATATTATATTTTAACACATGCTGTTGTCGAAATTATTAGATACCGAAAAAAAATGTTGTTAAAAAATCAATTGATTCTAGGTGTAGTTTTAATTGTACGTCTATAATGATAAGACTGCGAACTGTTCAACGAATAAAATCACTCTGAATTAATAAATCTGAACAAAATTGTGATCTACGAGGAGTATATTGTATGATTACGAATTAGTATTTATACCAGTTTAGCAAAATAAACTGTATTGTAAACGTACGAGACAATCGAAGTTGTTTGTTTTATGAATCATATCTGTTAGTCAATCTACTATGTAAATATGTAGGTATAGTAAAAAAAGAATTCAAACTGTTGTATGATCAATTTTTATACGACTTGGAAAATTTACACTATTTAAGCTGTTAGAAATAATTATATTCCTTCATAAAAAAAACGTGCGCTATTATATACTTAAAATTGCGTATATTGACATAAAAGACTTCTTCCGTCTTTGATAATCTTAGTAAGCTTAAAGATTGGTTTGCGCGATATTCGCGTAAATAATAAATCGCACATAAACACGAATAATCAAACGTTTTGCCGAGAAACGTTGAATTTTTAATTATCAAATCGAATGCAATAAAAAACGATTCTGGGCGAGTTCAGTCGAAACTTCACGAACAGATTGTCTTCGAAGCGTTTTTCCCGACACTTTTGAAATCGTTACGAATTTTATCTGTCAAAATCAGACACGATTTTTTCCTTTTTTTGTACTTTTGTATTATGATGTGTACAAATGTCGAGTAATTATATATTCTCGTATCACTTTGAGAGTTTTTATCCGTCGAGTGTAAATGAAAAGAATATCAAACGCTTTCGTTGTTTGTTTCCGTTGGTTTTATTTACCGTCGAAACGACGTACCGACCGTTATCACGGAACAGCCCGTATTTTGTATACGGACGACTCTTTTTTCACCGTTTTTCTGGATTTACGCTCGGACCGTTGTCGACGTGATTCGCTGGTTTGTTCGCCGACACCGCACGATTCCGGCAGCTCGAACGGCCCTTTAAAAACACACGTATTTCCGTACGCTGGTTTGCACGTTGAATAGTTTTGAGCACCCCGAAGCAAAACAACGGACGCGAATCGAACGGTATTTACGACGATAATCGTCGTTTGTGCGAAGTTAGCGAAGTTAACGGAGTTGGCGATTGCGCGCAGACGGATACTACACGTGTGTGTGTCTCGAACAGCTAGACGAGAGAATCGCGAAGATCGCGAACGCGGGCAAAAGGAGGAAGCGATTCATAAAATGTGTCAAACGTTATTCGTTCAGCAAGACGTATATTAGTACACCTGTAACGTGGAAACCGAAATTCGAGCATTCGTCCGTCACGGACATTCGACGCTCTGGTGTGTGGAATCGAGTGGAATCGAAATACGCGCAGGGCGATGTCAGAAAGCGCGATTCGATTGTTGAAAAGTAACCCGAATCTCGTTAGAATAATCGTTTTTCACGAAAAAAAATCAAAAATATTTCGTCCATCGTCTTAACCTCAAGTACTGTTGTGCGTTATAATAGTTATAATAGCCCGCGGGCTTGTTTCATACGTCTACAGTGTACAATATCATCGTGAACGATTGATGTAAAAGTCACTGCGGATCGATTCGACGACTCAATTATTTATTAATTTTTTTTTTTATAGGTACGTGTTTTTATCGTGTAATATTGTGTGCGCGCACAACTTGTTGTGTCGGAAATCGTATTGCTCGGCGAAAACCCGTCGGGATCCCCTTCAGAAGCAACGGGACTGTGAACGACCCTGCTTCACGGTTCGTTTTCGAAATAATCCGAGCTCCGTGGTACACACAAAAGCAATATCCGGGATTCGCGCGGCGGTCCGCGCACGGGGCTCCTCTCATTCCGGCGGGCGCATAATTTTTTTCCCCTTCGGCGACCAAACGGGCTAAATAGTATGCGGTGAACCGCGGTATCTTCGCGTTGAATCGGTACGTCGTCGGCGGAGACACGCGCCGAGATTGGCGTTTCTCCTCCACACGCGGCAGTCTCAACAACACAATACGACGCCCCTTTAATATTTTTACCTTTCATCTCTTCCCGTTTTACACTTTTTGCACGGTTTAACTTTTTTCATTTTTTTTAATAATAACGTGTTTCCCTCAATTTGAACCGTCTGCGTGCCGAGAGTCTGAAAAAAAATATACATATTATACGACGTTTGTTTCAAAAATAATAAAATATTACGGCGATAACACAGCATGATATTATAACGATACGACTTTGTAATATACATATATATTTTTTAAGAGCAAATCGTTCGTACGTGCAAAATGGTCGAAAACGGTTTTTACCTAGTTTTTTTTTTTTGCATTTTTCCGTTTATTGATACTGTTTGTGACTGACGAGCCTAACAAAAAATATTCGAACAATATGCATCGAATGGCACCGCGGTGTTTTACGAACAAATCTATAGTAATCGATCACTTTCACACACTGAAAATTGTCAAAATAATTACGTTTTTTTCTTCGTTTCATCCAATATGATATTGTTTTGCTCTGTAAATCGTTTCCTCGTACGGCTGATGACAAACGTTGACTATGAGTCAAAAATGTATACGTAATGTTTTTCGTCCGCACTGTTAGTGTCGAAAAATAAAATAGTATATATTGTGCTGCGATCGTTGCTATTTTCAACAGCAAATCGAGATCGTCATGCTCGGTTTCGATCTATTAATATTTATTACCGAACGAAATCTTTAAACACCTCTTCATATAACTAATCTAATAATGATTGCATTCTACTTTTTTGAAATCTTATAATATTTGGATTAGTAATTTTCAAATGATTATTTTTTTTATCACGAACGTCGGTACAGGTTAATAATGTCTTAAGGTTTTACGTAAATTCGTTTACGGTTTAGTGTACATAATACGCGAGAACACGGAATGTATGAACGTTGCATCTATAGACAAATATTTTGAATTACTACCTCGGAAAATAAAACGTTACAGCTACACCCGAAAGCGCTATTATTAAAGTAATTAGCATTCTGTTCCGGGAAATGTTCCAAAATGTAAACGCAAAAGCATTGCAGGTACGTTTTGGTGCAATAATCGGCCGTTGTATCGAATATTTCCTCCAGAAATCATACAGCCCCAGTCCGACCTTCTGTTTTGTGGAATGTCGTCGTGAAGTTTTTTTTTTCATATTTAAAGAAAAATCAATTTTATTTCAAAACAGTCGAAATAATCAGCGTTCTTTATGAATTTATTTAAAAAAATATCTATCGTCGCCCGACAAAACCGTGACGGGCAATCACGGTCTCGTAAAAAAAAAATTTTCTTTCACTTTGTTCGCCGCGATTTTCGCGATTTTTTGATTTTTGTTTGGTATTGCTAATAATATTCTCGGGGGACAGCGCACTGATATGGGTAGGTACATGTGTAGTTTTGAATTATCATAATACGTCCGTCGACACGAAAACGAGCTTAAAAATAATAAAAACGAAGATCGATCACTACGAACGTATCGCGTAACAATAAAATCTAATGGTATCCGGACATAATCTTCGTGTTGGCACAAGAATATTGTAATATCACGTTGGCTTCCGTGACGGTGTTGCGGGCAATAGAATCCAAACGCACACACACACACACTCGGCCGGTTATAATACGTCTAATGGATTTTCGACGACGATAATAAAATATGAATCCAAAACGACAAAAAGCGTTAATACGTAAAGAGTGCTTAAAAAAGAGCGCGGGTAAGTCTACGTATACATATATATAATAATTATAGTTATTAAGTAAGTCCGAAAATGTTTTTTTTTTAAAAATATAGAAAACCTGTTAATTTTTACTGGCTTAGTCGGTTATTTCTACAGTGACGGCGGTGTTAATTTTTTCGGCAGTTCGTTGTCGTTATCAAAATATAATAATATTGCTCTGATGAATGTTGATGATTATTTAACATTTTACCCGTTCGCCGGTATTATCACGCCGGGACGTTTTTGGACCACAAATATATCGTAATATTCATACATTCCATTGTTATAATAGTGCCTGCCTATAAATTCTCCGCGATAGTAATTATTGTGCAACGTGATAGTATTATACGGTTAATTAAGTTGTCACATCGGTTACGTTATTTGTCTTTGGTTGATTAAACCACCATACCAACGGGTTTTTCGAACAATGTCGAACTCGCTGTAAATTCATAATTCGTTTTGATGAATATTTTATAACGTAATGTCAAACATTCACCAAAGCGCGTAAAACATAACCGATTAATCGTCAAACAGAATGGGGTTTTTATGAGTATATTTCTTTTAAGTAGCGCTTTTTTTTTCGGTGCCTCGTTTCGACTATTCGATCGTTAATACTTCGAGAAAAAAAAAATCATCACCATTATATACTAAATGCCAGTCCATATATGAACGGTAAAAAAAAAGGTACAAAGACACTAAAAAGTATTCGGATGTCGATGACAAATTTTGTTCATTTTTTTAAAAGAAAAGGCTATTTTTAATTTTCTCTTCTTTGTTTCACTTCGAAAATATAGGACTGTACGTATTTTTTTTACTATTTTTGTTATGCGATTTCTCCGGCAATTATGAACCGATTTTTATAACTGTTTGTTTGTTTGATAGACGTATAGAAACCTACATACATTGTACAGAAATTATTTCGGTGAAAAACAAAAACGTCGTGCAGAAAATCCGCGAAAACGTCGTTTATTTACACGAAATTCCACTAAAAGTTATGAAAAAAAAAAATTGAAATAAAACCAATTTCAAAAATAAATTAAAACAATCGGCGTCATATTGATGTAATTGTAAATAAACGACGCGTATAAATGAACGGCGCAATTTTCCGGCAATTCGGTGATTACGGTATGTGCAGTACTACAAATAAAAAACATTCATCGGCGCCGCGCACCTGCAGTCTCTGACTTCGCGTAAGTCGCAATCGTCGACGTTATTCGTTGTTGGACGAAAAAAACAGCGATGAATTCGCTTCGCTTTTTTTTACTCATTAAATTGTTTTCATACTTTTCTCGTTTTCTCCATTCGGTTTTTCCGTTTGTTTCTTACGCGCGAACACCAAAAACGCGCCCAACTAGGGGCGGCTACCGACCGAACCGGGGTGATTATTATTGAAATTTTATTTTATTTTCACGTTATCGTAAAACAGTATTATCATAATATCGCTCGGCGCTTTGCCAGTCTCGCACGTTAACGTGGCACGGGGATCGATATATAATAATGTTCTTGTCTCCTTGACTCGTGTTGTTCCCTTTACGCGGCGCAATATTTCCTCACGCGCCACTTTCAGGACGTCGTTTTACCCGGATTTTCTCGAGCTGGGCTCTAAATCAAAACGACGTGGACGTTACGGGTCGTTATTGTTTTAATCGGCACAACGCGGAACTTGCGACGTCGTCCGATACGGAATCGCTGCGAACGCTTTCCGCGGCACACGTCGAAGACACCGTGCACAGCCGTGACAGAAAGACGAAAACAAAAAAGGGTATAGTTTGGCGACTGGGCTTCGGGCGCGTCGCTAGAAGTTTAGAGTTTGTGGTTCGTCGTGTCCGAAAGCGGCGATAAATCGTCGCCTCCGGAAACGCGATTCCGAACGAGCTCGGCGTCTTAGTATACCTCTACGACCCGGTCGAAACGTTCGTTTGACAACGCAAACTCTCTCGTCGAACCTATCCCCTTAGGTTCTATAGCGGTAAAAGTTTCGGTCCGATCCCGGGTCCGATGATCGAAAAAATCCGAATCGATGTGTAAAAACGTCACGTTCCCCGTGTAAGTGTTGTTCCTCCGTTAAGAAATACGCGGACGCCCGGAACGACGAGTGTCGCGGCAAGGCGACAACGTGAAATCGGCGTTAAACCAAAATCGCGTGAACCGATTTTCAAAAAATTTTTTGACCGCATAATATGTCGTCTTACCGTTTTGCTTGGGTCGAGGCTCAAACGTAAAAACTAGAGGTTTTACGGGATAATAACTGCATGAAATTCGAAAGGCTATAAGTCCCGCGACTCCTTTAAAACGCGTCGAGATCGATTGAAATTTCAAAAGCGAACACGTCAAATTATTCTCGACGACGTGTACCACATTCAGAGTCGAACTTTCGAATATTTGACCGTTTTCGTTTTTATGCTCAAAACTCCGAAAATAATCAAAATTTCAAAAAACGCTTCAAATAAAGTAACGTCTTCGATGGATTATCCGTCGTTTAAGGTATCACACGTTAAAATCTGAGCAGTTCCAATGCGCAAAAAAGTGTTCACGGAGAAACAAAAAAAAAAAAAAAATTGTAAAAACAACACGTTCTTCGCTAGAATCTAAAAACAAATGTTGGAATCACTCTGGATCACGTGGATTTTTTGACGATGTAGTGACTGCGCTTTGGAAGCTGTGGTTCAAACGTGTTGTTAAATATCCAATCATTTCCTTTGAAAAAACGATTCTCAGTTATCTAGTAAACGTCCTGGTAGAAACATAACAACTTAAAAAAAAAAAAGGTACGAAAATCCCGAAAAATCATATCCACGAATAAAGAACACTAATGTAAACAACGCGTGGAAACCTACGCCGTTAATGTGATATCAACCATCGGTCGCTTTTCCATTGGTAGGTAACACAAGAGTGTTTTTTGAGTGCCATAATTTATTAGAAGAAAATCAATTTACACCACACGTGAACTGAAAAATTTGCATAAAGGTTCAAATCGAATCAAAGTAGAGTTTAGCACCTATAATATGTTATGATAAAAATGATATAATTTTATATATTAATTTATAGTTTTTGTGATATCCCGTGTTTGTACAAAATATAAAATACGGGGCGACTGAACTCGCTGTGTATGAAAGTATTGTTTTTCGTTAAAAGGCAATCGCACAATAAAATTAACCAAAATGTCAGAAAACCCGTAACTCAATACTGTTTTTGTTGATTTAAACCTTTTTTTTTTCCCCCGCAATATTTGCCTCTTTTATCTAGCTCGCAACATTAATCATAATAACATCCATCATCGTCCGCATATATTTTTTACTATTTTATATTTGAAATCAATATTTTTAAAATGTCAAGTCAATGAAACGATAAGACTGCGTTTTTACTTTTTATCAATGCCATTCTGCATGATTACCAGATACTTTTTTCTAATAGCCGCAACTAGGTGTTTGATGATTTAAACATTGTCTTTTCTGTGATACTAGTGCTCACATTACGGGCGTGTTTTCGTTCGAACAGACATAAACTTTAAATGCAAATTGTCCATTAAAAAATGAAAAAAACGCAATCATTGTGAATATTTGCATCCGAATTTAGATTGATGTTTATAAAATATGCGACTTACTTCAATTTAATTCTATGTAAATTTATATTGATTATTTTTTTTTTAAATTAAACCGCGATTTTTGTTATTGAGACAAACAATGGAAATTCTGAAGTATCATAAAGAGACCATTTTAGTGTTAAATTTTTATTTTAAAGCTTTTCTGTGTTTGAAATGATTTTAAACGCTCTGAATCTATATAGTTTGATTTTATTAAATTAAAAAAATGTATATACTCTACTATTGTAAATTAGTTATAAAATATGACATCAGTTTAAAACAATAATTAATAAAATTTCAATATCACCGTAACAACTTAACTATTATTATAAATGCGAATTCTCGGTTTTTTGTTAGTCAAATAGTATTTGTATAATGATAAAATGTAAAAAATGTAAATGTTTTTGAAAAATAATGGAAAGATTACACGAACATAAAATATCAAGTTGCCTAAGTGTAATTATAACGAAACTCGGTTCTTGGATATTTTTCAACTTATTAAAAATGCACGAAGTTTATGATAAATTATACCTGAATAATTGTGTAGTCATAACATGAAGATAAAGAGTATCCGAAAGCCGATCACAAGAATTATTCATAATTAAAGTCTAGAAATCGTTTTTCTTCTTTTTCTTTTTTTTTTTATGCGCTCAAGCCAACAAAATGTTGAGAGTTATGTTTTGGAAAATAAATTATAAACTTTTTTTGAACGATAAAAATGTTATAAATTCATATGAAATGTATTTATCGTTTGATTCAATATCGCAATATAAGGTTTAACAGTTGTGTTGAAAATTCGTTACAAACCAAAATCTATTTAAATTTTAAAAGAATTAACTATTTGATTTCGTGGGTGATTCTCGTGAGAATTTTTTTAATCACCAGATGCTGATATTTCTGTTGAGTGGTCTATGAACAACAGTAGATGTGGTAGAAGTTATAATGATAATAATAATAAGTCTAATAATAAATAGTCTGGGAATTAAGTGAAAGAGAAGTAGAAAAACCATGGCCGAGATCAGCCGAACACAGCTGCTATATGGCGACACGATGGTGTTTGCAGGGGTGCTGTAGATTTATGACGTGTCAGAAAAAAATCTTAAACGAAACAGAATTGTTGCAGTCGACTCCGATTGAGTACATCGTTTGGGGTAAAACAATCAAAAAACCGTTTATTCGCACGTAATTGAAGTGAGCATCTATATTGAACATCGATTGAAATAAAAAAAAAATTAAATAAAAACGTATACTTATTGAACAGTGTAAAAACTTATTTTTATCGTGACACACATTTGTCAGACAATTGACGTTTTGTTAACCCTTTGGATAATCATAATCGATAAAGGAATATGGAATTGAAATCGTATAAAATACCAATAGAACAAAAATAATAATAACAATCAAAACAGTAATATTAAAATTTTAAAATTAAATATGTATTTTTTAAACTTATGTAAAAAGCTACGGTTTTTTCGAACATCTGCAGATGTAAACGCTTATAAAACATCCGCATGCTTCGGAAATTGGATGAAAGGCGCCTGTTGGTCACCAAAATACGTTTTTAATTAATCTTCATGAACCCACGATAACTTTGACAAAAAAATTCCCATCTTAACTTCTTTACCCACTTACTGGGTAACATAGTTGTTGATGTCATGTTATTTTACAAGGCGTTTTTTTTTTTTTCAATTTTCACAACTTTAAAGTAACCGTCATAAAAATACAAAAACATTCGGTTAAAACTGTAAAGTTTTTAACGAATGAGTTTTAGCAATAAACTATTTTTCCAACAATGTTCACTTATCATAAACTTGAGTGTCATTTGTGTTTTATACAAAATCTAAAGTGCTTTAATCAGTTTTAGGACACCTACTTACGGAACTTTGGATATTCTGAAAATCTTACTTTTTTTTGCGGTGTTGTAAAATATAAATTTGAAACTTCCCTCGCTTGGAGGTTTCAAAATTTCAATGAAAGCTTAAAACATTGCTAAATACAACTACATATATTTTTTTTATTTTATTTAATTCATTTATTTAATTAGCGAAAATTGGTCATATTTGCGATTTTGATTAAGAACAAATATTTTAATTTTAAAAATTGTATTGTACTATGTTAAACTGAGTTTCAAACTGCAATCGAACATCTTGAAAAAATCCGCCAGTTAATATTCGAAAGCCCGTGTACACTAAAGTAGTGATTGTTTTGTTCGAAACGATATCATTGACTTTTTACCAACAATTGAATATTGACGCATCAATGTGCGTTTCCCAAAAATATTGTCCGAAATACTCGAAACTTTCACAAATTTTTACACGTTTTTAACGCATGCGTCGTGCAATATAATACGATCTAATTGCCACTTTTATCTGACAGGTGTTTAGCAGCTGGTTACAAACAAATACAAGAATATAATTTTTGAAACCGTCCACTCGTATTTCTCGATTGTAATCATCTTGAATTGTATTTCTCAATTTTCAAACTTCACTGCATCGGATCAATGTTTTGAAATCGAATTGAAACCACGCGAGACCTGTTGTACAACATTATTATTATTTCAAACAGATGAGTTCGGTTTGACGTAGTTAGGTATAGCATCTAATTGAAGTTTATTGCAACGGGATGTGTATAATACCATCGAGTTATTCTAGTGTTTGTCTGCGCGACAGAAGACGTGCATTTTCCGGATTGCACGATGATTAATTATCATTATTTTATAAAACGCGTGTACTCATCGTATTGTTCCACTCGAACCGTACCTACGTTTTTATAATAGAATTAACTAACAGAAATATTTTGCATACTTCAATTAGCAATGCATGTTCAGACATATTATACGATAAATACGTTCGCAATGTTCGATTTCTGTGTACTAAAAAAAAAACTGTTTTTTTCATTTTCAACTTTGGTATTGTTTGAAGCGTAATATAAAATAAACGAGTGTAAAATGATATCGCGTGTTCTATTTTTCGCAATCGAAATCATCCATTTCGATACTGGCCGTAAATTAAAATCTGAAATACAAGGATAGTTTTAAAAACGCAAAAATTATCGACCAAATCCAAAGTTCGAAACGTGTCGTTTGGAAATGATCGATAGTATTACGGTTCTAGCGCGGAGAACTGTTCGCCAGTTTCTCGGTAGATTGCCGTCTTCCGACGGTGACTTGTGGACGCTTTATGAAAATTTCGTTTAGAGTAATTTTAAAACGCGAGGACTTAATTTCCGCCATCATATGCGTACTCGCCAAATAAACAAATCGCTCGTTACTTACACGGACGGACAGTAAAAAATTACCGGTAAAATGTTTCGATTTTTTTTATATCGGGATATAATATTACGGTAACGTAGGAACTCACCCGTTGTCAAACAGCTGTCGAGCGTACCGCCGCTAGCAAACTTGGCTATTTAACAGGTCTGTTTTCAGTTACATTCTTCCCGACGAAACGCATAATCAATATCGATATCGACGTGATGCCGATCGATTGTTCAAACAAAAGAATTTCGCCGGAAAATCGAATTATCGGTCCGTGACGAACCCTCCTCGCAGTATGATAAAACACGCCGTTCGCGAAACCCCCGGGCCGCAGAATACGTCTAAGTGCTTTCTTTTGTTAACGCGCCGTGATACGGTGGTGTGTACATCACAGTACACGCAAACGCCCTCGCGAGCACGCACCCGGGTCCTCGCCGTTAATGCTTGACCATCACGGATGCGTTATTGCTGTTATTATTGTGTAGCACAATAATCCGAAGCGGGATTACGATACGTGCAATGGTACACAATACATCACGGGTGTGCTGTCTATACCGCGATCACGCGGTAAGAACTATGGGATGAATAGGGATGCCGAGGGGAGAAAGAAAAGTGAGGTAAACTGGGACAGGAGAGCGAAGAGAAAAGGACGTCGTCGCGAGCAAAAGGGAGACAAAACGTGATGATTTAGCTCTTCCGCATCTCTAACAGTTAAAATCTGTCAGGTGTCTGAAGTGTAAATTTTTGGCAAAATTGTTCAATGGAAATTTCGTGAAAATTTCGTGTCTTCGCGGAAAAGGAGTTATTACGCTACAAACGTTACAAACGGATATGTTTGAATGACGTTCTGTGGCGTACGTTAGAGTTCGCTCTGCGAGGGGGATCAGTGAAAATGACCTACAAGAAAAAACGTAATTTTTCAGGTAATCGCTCGTTTATCCTGTACACGAGCGAACGCAGAAAATAATTTCGGGCGTGAAAAATATCTAGAAAATATTAAAAAATTGAACTGAAATTCGTATACGATTTGAGATGTGTCATTACAAAGTTCTAAGCTGAGCAGCTCAAATCAGCTGGTCAAAATCTATTTTTTTTTCACCGTTAGTCTTACTCACTCCAATGATGTCGTGAATTCGTGGGTGATAAATAATGCAATTTAACACATTCCACGTGGATTCTTACAAAAAATATAGACGTTAAAACACGTGACAAAAGCCCGTACGAGTGCGTGCTTTTTTCAATTTTGTCTTAGTTTATTTAAAAACACGAGTTTGCATCGTACTATCACCATCACACTTTCGCAGAGCGCATCTATTACGCATTTCACAATAATTTTTTGTCAATTTTAGCCGTGGGGAGTTTATGTACGCCACTGATCATGGTCGTTTCGTATCAATATTATATTTTACTCGAACGTCTTCGATGAACTGCATCTCTGCAGTTCCGTCACAGACCCTGAGTTTCATTCTTCGACAGCCTTAATGTCACGATCCATTTCAGAGTCACTGTCTCGTCAGCTCTTTTTGTGTCCGGGCTGGTGCACAGCAGTCCGAACGGCGTCCTATAATCCGTATTTGGGCGTATTTGAAACGCGATTCGAGCGTACACAGATCACGGCCGGAGTACTTCTCCGCATCGTCCGTAACGTCGATAATGTAGTTTTGATCGTTTCCTCTCCTCGAACGCGGCGAATAGAGGAATTCCAAACGAACGTCTATAGTTGTTATCGTTTTCGTTGTAGATTCTTTTGCAAAGTTGACGAAGCACAATGTTAAAAAATTCGACATTTGGAACGATTGCCTTGGGAAAAACGTTTGTATTTTTTTTTCGCGTTTAGACCGACTTGTTTGCCGTTTTTCGCCGAAAGCAAAAGTTCACTTTTCACAAAGCCACACCGATTATTTTTTGTCTGTGGCCCGCTGCCATGTAAAACTGGACTTAAATAGGCCAACGCGATTTTCGTCCATGTTAAATTGAGCGGAATAAATTGTAATCACACACCCGATCGAACGATTATTAATATTTACTTTAATTCAATACTGTTACTTCCAGATCAAAATTATTGTTATTGTTCTCGGAAAATTCAACACGTCGGACTAATAGTTCTAAAATCTAACGAACAATCGGACAAAACAAACATAATTATGAAATTTTCGAACCTTTAAAATTTGTTCGTTCGGAATCATATTGATTTGTTCTGTACATCAAATACACGCCTTCTTAGGTTCTTTGAAAACATTATCACATTGTCAAAACGTTATGGTATAATATATATATGTATTGTAGATTTAGGACAAAAGAAACGCGTCAGTAAAGTAATTAGCTGTGTAAACGCGAGCCGATTAAGTTGGGTTATGATATTCTTAAAGTCTCAGTTAAACAGTTAACGGTTAATATGGCTGTGATTTAATACATGTGCAGACAATATTGTTCCGGCTTTTCCGAAAGCTATCGCGGAGCCTGCAGCTGCAGGATGCAAGTTGCCAAATCCCTCACGAACGAAAATGCTCGTCGTTCCAGACCCTGCGCGCGTGTATTAAAGAGGAATTTATTATTGCGATCCAAACTGGGTGGGATCAACAACCGCGAGCATTTTAACTAAATTGTTTTAGAGCCAACGGCCACCGCCGTACTGCAGCCAGCTTCCCAGCGTAATCTCCAGCAGTTTATATAATTTCAGCATTCCGAATAAATAATTCCGAACGAGCCCTGTGGGTGCCGCTCCTCGAGACGGGACGGGAAGTGGCGGAAGAGACCAGTTTAGGGACGAAAGACGTGGAAAACGCTTGCCGCGGGGCATTAACTTTTAACGGACGCGTTCGTAATTTGCATTTTTGGTTTAGTTTTCTTTCTCAAAACGTAATTCCCTGGTAGAAATCCTAAACGAGGGTACGGCGCGAGTTCTTCTTCTTCTTACACCTTTGCGAACCACCGTCGCCACTTTTCTGTGTTCGAGCTCGTACGTCTATAACTTCAAGGTTTTCAGCTATACACTTTCTTCGCTGATACAGTCAAGCGATAGGTACGTTTTTTTTTCGCTTAAAATTAAAAACTGTTTTTGTGCAATTATTTTACCAAAATAACATACGTGGCGTGTGCAGTGCGTCGGCGTACAAATGTATTACGTAGTTACTATGTGTATACAATCATATGCGTGTTTGTTTTGTACGTACGTTCGTATAATATTATTTTTAGCCGTTACAAAAAGAAGAAAAAAAAAACATTGGTAATTAAAACATTTCATTAGTTAAAACCAATTAACTAAGTTAAAAATAATTAAAAACTAATGTAACGGACTAATCTACATCAAACCAATTTACAATTACTATAAATGGTCTGTTTAAATACAGTTCAAAAAAAAAAAAAAATTAAACGTAATTAGTGTAAATTATTGTGTGATTCGTGCGTTATACTTTTTAAAATTAATTGCATTCTCAAATTGTTTTTTAAACTAACTTTGAGTAAAATTTACTATAACGATACTGTACGTTCTTTTCGTATAACTGAACGTACGTCTATAATCGTTATTACGACATGATTGGATATTAAATATTATTTTTTTTTTTTTTTTACTATTGCCACGAGTATAAAATCATCTTCCATGTCGACTACGAATCTAAGTATAAAAAAAGTACGTTATTTTTATACGATTTGCTTTTTCGTTTCGCCGTTTTAGCGTTTGCCTTAGTTTTAAACGAAATGTGTGATTTAATCGTGATCCGGTCGGCGTTTAAAAATTATATAGATTTTGAAACAGATCTTAAAACAAATAGACGTGTTCGTTTTATTTTAATTACACGCTAAATTAAATATAACGCGAATTTACCGCCTTATTCTGAAGACAAGTTACAACAAAACCTGACTTTAAAAATTCTCTTAACGTTAAGCTTCTTAGTTTTTTTTTTTTTTTTCGCAACATTTAAATTGGAATATTTTTGTGAACGTGAACGCAACGTCATCAGTACGCCACCAACTTCAGTATAAAATACATATATATGTATGACTGTCATTTGAGATTCAGTCCTTAAAAATATGCCTTAGATAGTTGATAAAAAAAAAACATCTTCCCGTGACAGTAGTAGGTGCAGCTACCGAACGAAAGTAGAAAAACGTGTTTCTTGGCCAACGAAAATTTTACGTTACGGTCATAAATTATTTTTATTCGTTCGTTAAATTGTTTTATAGCCGTTTGACGACCCTTGTTCTTGGACTACACTACACGTATTCGTGTGTAAATGACGGGAAAAGGTTTTGTGTACATAAATATAAACTGAACGTCAGTTTTCAATTGTTATACCGACTCTGCAGTAGTTCCGAAAACGAGTCTCGCAAACAGCTTTTTTATCCGCGTTCACGTCCTGGATTCAGTAGTCCATAACGTATCGAACGCGGTCACGAGAAATCGCACAAAGACGTGCGAGTTTACAAATAATCTTATACCCACGGTAAGTTAACAATCAGCTTATAAACTCTACTAAATTTAATAAACCCGAAATCACAAAAATGATACACTTTTTATTGCGTATACGTATTTCAACAACTATGTTGTCATCTTCAGCGCAAATCAACGACTTCTTGTTATCGATTGACAACCGCGTTTACTCCACGGGCGCATTTTGGGGTTGAGTGCTTTAGGGATCCTCCTCATCAGGTCCGATTTTTTTTTTAAAAACACACGGCCTATCCAAGGGTGACTCAAGAGCGACTTTGGTTAGGTGAGGTTAACTCGTTGTTAGGACGGAACAGTTAGAGTTACTCATTGTCACGACGTGCCAACACTAAACAATTGTTATGTTTACTGCCATAATACATTCTAGTTGTAACCACGTTCGCCAACGAAAATTTACAAACGTCGTAAAAATATAACGTTTTATAAAATATATGAATTTTAAAACCGCATACTCCTCGTAAACGTTAAATATTCGTACTGCGATTATATTGATCTATAAGCGATGTAAATAATATTTGCATTTCAAATTTCGAACTGAAATTCAAAAACAGAGGTGTGTTTTTGAGTTATGTCCACGCGCATGGGTAACACGATCCATAATGCTTTTACGAAAATGAATTATTAAAATACTGTCTCGAGATTTAACTATACTGAAAACACTAGACGTATACGGATTTCATCAAGAGCATTCGGATCACTGTTATATTGATCATGACCATTTCTATCTACGGAGAAAATTAAAAAAAATTCCACGGTATTCCAAAACAAATTAAAAATTTGAGAAACGAAAATCTCAATAGAATTTACAGACGATATTAATCAATATTATGTTAAAACATTATACTTGCAAGTATTATTGTAATTTTTTTTTATTATTATTGCTGTTTCACGTATTATAACTTTATCACTTAAAAAATTATAACGATTCCCATTACTTTGCCGAGTAATGTACTTTGAAAAAAAATTCAGTCAATGCAATGTTATAAATGTTTTTGATGAATTAGTGCACGAATTTAATTACAAAACCATACAATTGCATCGGTACTTAACCTAGAACAAGCATGATGTTAAGGCATTGGACACAAGCCAATAGCTTGGCTGTACTAATAACATAATGTCATTTAAGTAAGATATTGCACTTAAATAAAAATTTAACTCAACTGTAAAACAAACATTACAGAAAATAAACATAATTTTATGATTTTATTTTTCTGAAATATATAGGGAAAAAATAAAAATATATTTTTTAATATCTTTTAACTACACGCATAATATTATAACAAATTATAGATTTAAAAATATCACGTTTAGGTAAAAACGAATTTATCGTAATAAATTAAAAACCAAAAATAATATTCATTTACTATAAACTATATGTAGGTATACAAGTATTAGTAGTTTACGGTTAAAACATTCAATATTTTGTAATGGCGTATCATTGTCAAACGTTATTACTATGCATGCATATAGATATACGAAAACGCAGGACATTTTATTATTTAATAACATGAAAACAAAAAATTTTCAACCCTTTGGAAAATGTTCATTATACCTATTGCAGTTAAAAACAAAATAACTCCAATGGAATCATAATATCGGTGCGAATGATTAAATACATATATACGCCTAATTATTGTTATATAGTAATATTAGAGTGGTTTAGTAATATTTATCGCACGTGGAAAAGTGACGTTTTTATACTTGATTTATAACCAAATTACGTGAGTGTATTCTTTTTTCAATCATTATTCATAGGTTGGAATATCGCACGTATAGACAATATGAGTGACACGAAATACAAAACAAAAGTGATCATTTTAGAACGATAAGGCTATATTTTTCACGATATCATTTGTAAATTACCATAATAAACTCGAATCGATTTTTCATCGGAGAGTGGTTGAATATCTCTATACATTATATGAATTGCATGCGAACAAATCAACGATTTGTTTCAATATATGCTCGTTTTAATTCCGATTTAAAAAACAATGTCATCACTACGCTAAAAGCATTCATTAAAAAGGTAAAAGAACATAACATACAGAGTTTTTGAAAACAAATTTCCTTGTGTAACCTTGTATATTTTGTATTTGTAGTCAAATTCAGGCTTGAAATTATTTTGAAATTTCATACGATCGACCCCTATCTTCCTTCAAACTATTTTACTTTTAATCTTTTTTTTTTTTTTCTCAGAAAACGTATTTTATTTTTGTAATAGCAATTTGTAAATACAGGTGACGTTTCGGGAATATTTAAGTTGGTACTTATGTAAAGAATTTCAAAAATTCATTTTTACGCGTAAAAAAAAAAAAAAACAACAGAATTTTTACGGTGAACCTGCATTGAAAATTATTATTTCATGTCATAATACGATACAGAAAATATAATATTCCAGAGGTATGAGAAAAATGCGTAAACAGAATATTCGATTTAAAAAAAAAAAAATTTGATTTCCAGAATTGTCCCGTAAATTATTTATCTTCTGTAAAGAGCGTATTAAAACGTAATTATGAGCTTAATTACGATGTTGTTTCAACATTATTTTGATTTATAGACAACTCGCATAGTTATTTTTTCGATTCCATCGGATTATGTGTTTTCAAACGCAATTTTTCCAAAAAAAATTTCAATCGCGAGGTGATTATTCTTATAAAATATTGAAATATATTAAAATCTAAACGTCACACAAATTTCGAAAAATACCGAACCATTTAGGCCATTTTATTTTCATAATACAGTCTTTTTATAAAAAACATTTGCTTATCGTGTTGAAGAATAAAAGTTTTTCACAAGCCCCAATTTTTCTGTATATGCCGTAAAACCTTTTTTTTTTTTTTATATAATCGGTTATACGTTGTTTTTCGACATTATGATTTTAAATTTTTTTTTTTTTTTGTAGTTTGTTAATGACTACCAAAAATGTTATCAAACTAATTTCAATTTTACCAAATCGTCGAAACGAATGAAGTTAAAATATTATGCAAAGTTCAAAACATTACAAGACAAATTAAGAACATAACGATTTAAATTTATTGAGTACTCTGAGCTCGCCCAGATTCGTAAATTTCTATAAGTAATCCATTGCTTACAGATGTTTGAAACCTTTTCCAAACAGCTGTTTCCCAATCCAAAGCCACGACAAAGTAAAAAGATAATTTTTATTTTTTTATAATTTTATATTCTTATTATTTTCTTTTTTAATTGATGTACGATGTAAGATAAGATGTATGATCCTATATACACTTATATGTTTGAAACGAATTTCATTCTTTTTCTGCTCGACAACATCAAAACGTAGATAGGTAAAACAATGTTCGTTCGTTCGTACACGCGTAACGCGCGGTCCAGACTTTTCTATTCAGCATTAGTGTTCGGTAGAATACCTTCCGAAACTCAATCCGAGAAATGTTTTAGAGAGCTAGACAACGAATACAAACTATACAATATATGTATTATACACGCCGAAATACACACACGCGTGCGCTAAAATAAATCTGTATAAAAATGAAATTTTCAACCCGATTGTACGTGCTTTAGAGAGACTTTTCCCGTCGCAAGGTCGAAATAATAACCGTACGTTCGTATCGCGAAAAAAATAGTTGTTCGCTTGAACTGTACTATTGTTTCCGGAAAAACGGAATCTTTGATTATCACACCGCCCAGGACGTCCGCTCACCATAATAATGCGCGACTCTTCCCGTTATTTTCGAAAAACATCGCCGACGCTCGCAAAGTTCAAACGAATTTTTCTTTTTCAAGCGCGTTCGACCGTCTTAACGAGTTACGGGTACAGGGCGCCGGCAAAAAACCTCCCTGATTCGCGGAACTATTCTCAACGGCCGAACGCAAAAAAAGTACGTTTCGTTCACAAATCGTACCGTTTCGTATTAACTTAAAAAATTACATAGCTCAAGCACTACTACGGGGCTTGGCAGAGACTGCCCACTTTACAGGGAAAATTGTCGTACGGACTGAAAATCCGGCGGTGGCCGCCAACCGCCCGAGAGACGCCCGGGATTTTCACATTTCCCGCGCAGTGACCGACCAACCGGCTGCGCGCCCGTCGCGCCGTCTTGTTGAGACCACGCGTTATCTGTTGTCCGTTGAAAACAAAATCGTTCGATTTCGGCGGAAGATAGATTTCACACTGAAACGACGATTGTAAATAACCGCGTTGCCGTACGATAATTACCAAAATAATCACAGCGTAAACGGATTCAAGTACCGCCATATCATAATCGTAAATCCGAACAAAAATTACAAGCTACAAAAAAAAAAAAAGTAAGCGCCTGGATCTAGACTGATCTGTTCGCGTAGGTGGTTTGACGGGGTGGTTTGTTTTCTCCATAAGAAATACACGGCCGCCCGGAATGACGAGTTTTGCGACAAAATAACAACGTGAAATCGGCTATAAAATCGTGTGAACCGAATTTCTAAATTTTTCAACCGCACGTGTAAAACTATCTTGTGTTGGATTGTATTCAAGTTTCGAGACGTAAAAACTAGAGGTCGTATGGAACAATAACCACGTAAAGTTCCACAACTCCCTCAAAAACGATCGTTTGAAAACTGAACGGTAAACTCGTCGAACTTTTTCTAACGACGCATATAAATTTCAAGTGAAACGTGGCACTTTTGGGAATTTGACCGTTTTTTCCTCAGAACTCGAAACAGAATTTTAAAAAAAAACGCTTCAAATAAAGTTCCATCTCTGATCTATCTTTTAAGGTATGTTGAGATCGGAGCAGCATTCTTTCTACTAGAAAAAGTGATCACGGAAATCGAAAAAAAAAAAAAATCTAAACCGACGTGTAAAAAACACGTTTCCCGTAATCGTTCGGGCCACCCAAATTTACGACGGTTTCGACGGTTCCGTAACTTTCTCAGAAACGAACGAAATCGACTGAGGCGGAACAACACTCGTAGGACACTCGATAAATGGCACGTACGATCGTTTCACGTCGATCGGAGCGACTCGAAAAATTGGGCCCGCTTTTTGTGTTCCTCGGAAAACGGTCAAAATTTCAACAAAAAAAAAAACCGTTCGACTACCATTTCGGATCCATTACTTTTCTATTGTCGCGCGTTGAGATTGGCGCAGGTTTACTACGAGAATTTTTCGATCGCGGGGGAAACATCATCGTAAAACCGACACGTTCTTCGCCGATGAATCTAAAAAAAACAACAATATATTTCTTCCGCGTTTCGTTACTGCACGAACGTCATTGTACGAATCGCGCAGGTCTCGGCGTCACGTGATGATCGGCAAGCGAAGAAGTGTGGCGGCGCGCGTTCGTGTGCGCTGTACCGGAGAAAATTTCTCTTGTCTTTGCAGCTTCGGGCGGCGGCGGGACGGTCGTTCCGCCGATAAAATATGTACGTACGATATTTCGAAAACTTTCCTCGTCCCGTCCGCGGGCTATCGTCGTCTCCCGGCACCGCCGACCCGCCCGGCTCTCTTTTCGCGTATATATTTATTATTATTATTATAATACAGCGATAGTCGCTCCGGTAATTTAATTTGGTGCCGTGTTTGAAAGGAAGAAAAATTATCATACGCGGGTGATGGGGCGGCTGCAGACGTCGGGGCGGCGACGTTGAATTATTCACGATGGAAACGCGCACGAGAAAGAAAGAAAAAACACGCGGAAATACACCGCGACGACCCGTTCTGCAGAGCGTTCCGTCAATTCTTTCTTTGTTTCTTTTTTCCTCCGAAGTTTTGTGTGACAACGAGAGATCGACGTACCCGTACGGTAAAGTGACCGGGGGGCCGAGAGCGAGCCAATCTTACCGCGGGATCGGTGAAATCAGAGTTTGGCCGGTCGTCCCGTTGTCGGAAAACTCGGAACGGTTTACGCGAAACGGATTTTTACGATTCCGAACGGACAGATCGTTTTACATTTTACTGTTCAGCACACTCGTCATGTCGCGCGTCCGCGTCGCAGTTCACCGAAAAGATGGTGCAGCGGTTTCGTGTAACAGTTCCGACTACACACGTTGTTCTGTGATTTTACTCGACCGCGGTTCGTCTGTCCGTCTACACGCTCGTTATTATTTTCTCTTTCTCGAGAGAGAGAGAGAGAGAGAAAGAGTTTCGCCCCGACGTAACGAGGGGTACGAATTTACGAAATAACAATATTACGAATCCCCTGGTTACGTTGATGTAGTTTTAGGAAAATTTCGAAAGATCGTCCGGGATCGTGACTGTTCGACACCGCGGACGACGATCCGAACCTAGCCGAGATCAACAGTCGCGCAAACGAATCGTTGGCGGTATTTTTCAAACTTGACTCACCCCCCCGGAACTCGCTGTAATCGACGAATGGTCTGCGAACGGGGAGAAAGCCTACATTATACTAGTTTACGCGTGACCGGATGCGTTTCGAAACTAAACGGTGATCTTCGGATACGACAAAGCTGAGCGAGGATGATTTCTGTTTTCGTTCGCCATCTACCTTAGGTCAACACGACTTAAAACGCTGCCTTTCGATTGTTCGCTCTAAAGATTCGATCGACCGCGTAGGTATAGTTAAACGAAAAAACGACGCTCGACATCCAAGTTAACATGATGTAGTCGCATGTTATGCCCGCACGCCGGACTACTTCTAATTTCGGGTATCCGAAACTAAAAAAAACCAATTTATCGATACTAATAATTTTACGAAAACAATGATATTAGTGTAGAAACCAGGAATATTGTTTCGGCAAAACGTTATATTTTGTTTGCTTCTCTACTGGATCATCAAAATTATACCGTCATATATCTGTACAAATTATTTTCTCATACGACACGATATTCGAACTAGGAAATAAGTCCGGTTAAAATACAGTGTTTTTCATTTTTACCGCGTCCGGAGTCAAGAACGGAAAATATTATCTTCTCTCTCGGTTTTCAACGTCCGTTTAATAATATGTAATCCTTCGACCGTAAATGGATAATAAGACGAAACTGTGTCACGATAGTCCGCTGTTGTACGATGTGCGTGCAATGTTTGGAAGAAAAAGGCAGGTATGAAAGGGCCGGGTACCTTTTTTGAATGGAAAAAAATGAAAAAATAGAATTTTATTATAATATTCTTACAAACGGAAACAAAAGTAAAGAATTTTGTTTTCTATTAAGACACACTAAAAGGAAGTTTCAAGAAGAATGATGAAAGTTTTTTTTTTTTTTAAATGGCAATAAAATTCGCTTGTATAAAAAATTATGTTTCTTATAATGTTTTCGTGATGAATTAGATGAGTGATAAATAGATAGATAGGTACTTTGCTAAACGCAGTGGTAAAAATATGTAGGTACGTTCTGATTTGGCCAAAATCTTAAAAACGGAAATTATGAACAAAGATAAATTATACATTGGTACACAAACTAAATTTAATCTTTGTTATAATGCCAATTACATTTGCAGTGTTTTATCGTTTATGCCTATTATAATCAAACGAGAAAAAAAAAAGACTCTTGCCAACCACACTTTTTTAACGATGTAATTATTGAGTATAAATTTAAAGCTCCGAAACAATGTTAAAATTATAAATTTTCATTTGTTTTCTCCGAGTAATGAAATAATTAATTACTATATACGTTATAACTATATTGTTAGGTAATTTACTTAATTCGCGGAAATTGCGCGCGATTTCCCGTAATTGTTCTTAATTTTCTAAGCTTTGCGTTATCTAAACAACTCCTCTGGAACTAATTTTACGCAAATACGGGTATTTAATTGGAATGTTTCAGGAGATTTCTTCAAATATAATATATATACGCGTAAAAAAGCTTAAAATAAGAAAGACAATATTCAAAGTGAACCCGACCTAAATACGTAAAATGATTACAAAGCCCATCTTTTGACTACGTTAAATTTGGTTTATGTGTGTTGTGAAGTAAGAAAGAGATACCGAACGTAACATTAATACAGCACAGTAAACACAAACTGCAGTAGCTGTATAATAATGTATAAAGATATTAACGGCTGTAAAAAATAAAATTATACGACTCCAGTTAGCGGTATATGAAATATTACGATTATTTAAGATCAATATTTTGTATTTTTATACTCTTTGTGAACCGTGTTTGTGTACGATAATTTTTATTTCGTAGCTTGCATCGGATTCGCATTAAATGATCAATAACTGAAAAAAACGCATTATAATTGATTGGAAATATTTATGTTTACGTTTATTCGTGATAAGCCTGAAAATTTGCTAATAAAAAAAAAAATCAATGGAAAGTTAAATGGATTGAAGAAGCAGCTAGTCGTGAGAACAAATAGAAGGTATTAAGTCTTACGTTCTAGTAAGTTTTTACGGTACTTACTTACCGAAATGCTTTCGTTCTTCATCCTTTGTGTTTTTGTGAAGCATATGACGCAATGCTTCCGATAAAATCCAGCATATTCACTTTAATTATTTCTTTTATAAAACTTTTTATTCTCATATTTACTCGTTGGCACTCTACAAGCGCCTTTATCGTGTTATTATTTTTTTCCCCAAAATGTGTTTGGATTAAAATAATCCTCTTGAAAACTGAAGTAGAAAAATCAACAAAACAACAAACGTCATATCAAGTAATACCCGGGAACAAAAAAAAAAAAATTGAATCCTATAATTCACTGTTTGTTTGATGTTAACGTTGTAAGTGCACAAGAGTGATAAAAAAAAAAGCGAAAGTATTTTCCAGAGAATCGTTGTTGGTGTTTTTTTTATCGAAATAAAGTTAACTTTTGGATGTTTGCAAATTAGTCTACGGAATCGAAAGGATATAGTCGATTCGTTGCCGACGGTGAGATTTTAAATTTGGATGTCTTAACGATAGTATTTTGAGTAAGCGAAGAAAATTCTCTCGTTTGCTACAATATGATTTCGACTTACCCGTTTAAATGTAACGACGGGAGTCCAGTCCAATCCAAATAAGTGTGGGTACCGAGCTGGTTCGACAGTTAAGTTTTATCCACAGAACTATATAGAGCTGTGACATATTCACTCCTTAACATTAGCGGTCGTAAGTTGATGGTTCGACGTTCGGATTTTCGTTCGAAAAAACCGAAAAGCCACAGTTCGCACGTTAAAAATGTACGATAATACACGTGATGGTCTTAATATGTTAAAAACACGCGTATTGTTTTGTTGAGTGACGATTATTACTTGTGTGTTGCAATTTTTATCACGACGTGCGGAAAATAAAACTGAATCGGGTGTGTACTTAAAGAGTAGTATTGCGCGTAGGAACACGCGTTTAACATTTTTAACCGAGCACGCGAGTTTAGCGTCGTTCTGAACATGTCCCGTCCGACTCGATTATTCCGTATAGTATTTTATTTTTGTATTTTTTCGTTTGCGTCACAAATCAGAACGACCAGTGCACAAAACAGTTTGACGGGCGTTTAAAATGTTTAGCGGGACCAGATAACGGTTTTCGTTACGATACGCATAGGGTTTCGCGGGCACTCGGCACAGTAATTATTATCGGGGATGTGTAGTAGTAAAATCATAAAAACCTTGTTGTACACACCACCGGATCGATTGGCGTTCGCGGACAATATTCGAACCGTTCGCGAAGTTTTATTGCGATCGCGCGCCGAAAACGGTTTATTTAAGCCGTTCGGGGGCACTTACCGGAAACGATAAATCCAAAACGGCGGATAAAACTGGTAACAACACGAAAAAGTAACAGCCAGGCGAGGAAAATACACTGTATAGGGTATTATTACGTCGTGAAGCACACTTTTATTTTATGACGTACCTAAAACGAATACGACCGATCGCAGTGGAGTGGCGATAATCGTCGGATAGGTCGTCTAAAAAATTAACGGTCTTCACGGACTTCAACGTAGATACCGACGCAGTCGTCGAGACGGATTTCGGTTTGAAAATTTGAAAGCGACTGATCATTGTGCGAACCGGCATTACTCTGTACGAAAAATTTCCGCGATCCCCGTGTGACCAGCACGGACCGTGAAACGAGGACTAGAATATAGGAGACCACAAAACTGTTTCTTTTGCGATATAGGCTTTATATAGAAAAAGAGGCGAAATCGTTCAAAATCCCGCTGATGCTGCGGGCCACTTAAATTCGCTGACCCCTTCGATGAACCATATGCGATGAATTAGGGCTGCCTAAAACTCGGACCGAGCTTAACGATCGGGGCAATAGCGAAGAGTGATGGTGACGAAAAAATAAACACTAATCATGTGAAAACCAATAGTAGATTCTTTGCTACACTGAAAACATAAGAAGACTCGAATGGAAAATTAGTAACTTTAGATTCTAAAGGAAAGCCAGCGGTTTTATACAACTTCGAACAAATTTTCAAAAAGTATCATTCAATTTTTTGGCTGTTCATTTTTAGATTTTGAGAATTTTCTTTCATAATTGGTGTTGGGTTCTTGAAATTCGAACATCGGTCGCACGTCACGTCTAACTGTACGCCGAAAATTTTGAACACCACAAAATTTTTTCATTCGCCGACGGTGGTCTGGAGAAACTTTTGTACCGTAAAACTATGGAAAAAAAAAAAATATTCAAACAGTTTCATTCAGTTTTCATTGTCGAATCCGGGTTTCGCTCAGAAACCGTTTTCCCGAAGTCGCTCTCTGCAGAACGCGTTCAGCACGTTCAAACAACGAACACACGTTCGAACCACGACTTCCGGTGACGCACCCGAAGCGTCAAACTGGCCACCACGCGAATCTGGAGCGCGATTCCGCGGCTTTTTTCGTCGCGTTTTTTCTTTTTTTGTAAATCGTTTACGGAAAAAGCGGGATTCCTGTCCGGGGAGAGCGAGGGATGTCCCGGTGATCGCTCGTGTCCAGGGATACGGTGAACTGAACAAATGGCCCGTGAAACGATTACATAACGTAGCGATTCGCCGCCGAACGACGGCCCTCACTCGTCACTGTCCCGACGTGACGTACGACCTTTCCGTTCGACGCGGACGTCGCGTACGTTTCCCGCGTATTCCGGAGGACGTATACCGTCGATTCCGTCCCGGTTCGTGCGCGATCGCCGGAAATTTCGGCGCGCGTGTTCGCCGTGGCGCGATTCTTTTAACGAATAAATCCCTGTTTTTCGGGATCTCTGGCGCGCAGGGTAGGCAGCAGCGAGCGATCTGCGTATAAAATATCGTACGTCATCGTTACCTCGGCACCGACGCGCGCCACAAGTAAGACAAACGTAGGCCGGTCGTACGTATTTTCCGACCGCGGCTACGGCTACTTTATTCGGAAAAACGCGTGTCATTTTGTTTTTTTTTAGGTACTCGCGATCACGCACGTAACACACGTACACGTATACTTCTCTAAAATCGTTTCGTTTTAGACCCTCGAAAAATTTCAATTCGTTGTTGAATACGTCGTCTTAGAGTTCAAAGAAAGCAGCTCGTATTTTCAAAGAGCACGGTACTCTCCGAAAACTATAGAGAGTACGTTGTGACCAAAACTGTAAAATTTGTCGATTTTTATTTTTTTCAAGAACGTCAATCCCGATTGTTACTGTACGATCGATTGTTGAAAAATCGGCAAACATGAAAATTTTACCCTGCGTTTTGATTGTTCGGCGTCGATTAGTATTTCGTTTGAGCAGCACAAAAACAATGATTTCAATACCCGACACGTAGTATCACGGTACTGTAGCCATCCGAATGCGGGCACCAAAAAGATACGAAAAAAATAATTAAAAACGCAATCTTCCCCCGCAGCAACAGAGCGCACGAAAAACCACTTTGGGCACTCGTGTCCGCCGCGCTTGTCACACGCTCGTGTTTCCTTGAAACTTACACTAGAAAAACGCATTTTTTTTTTCTATAAATCTACTCTGAAGAACTGTTTGGCATCTCGGAACTGAGCGCATCGAAACGGCGCTCGAAATATACTCCGGAGCGCGTAGAAAATAATAATATACCGAACGTACGTACGTTTGTCGATCGCGTTTTCATCATCTATGCAGAACATTATGATGCACGCCCGACGGTTATACACGCTCAAGCACGTAACGTTGTATTGGAAATATAATTTTAACGATTTCACCGCATTGCAGCAATGGCGCAATATCAATGCACGCGAAATATTTCGAGAGCGGATCCGAACGTCATTTCCCGTCTTTTATTTGCACCGATTTTCGTCTGCGCTACCGCGGTGTCCACGTGTCAACGTTATCGACCCAAAGTCACGTTGAGTTCTGCAGTTCCGAACCAAAACCGTAACGAACCGCGATAACGTACGGGCCAACGACTGCAGCAGGAGGACCGTTTAGGAGTGTTTGCATACCTCGTGAGCCGACCGGGAAACGATCGAAAAACAACATTTTTATAATGCACGTAGGTTTTTGAAAAATGTGTTCGGTACTCGTCCTAAAGAAACAAATCGACACGCGCTTTTCCGGTACCTCCGGACACGAACCGGGTCGTTAAAACGAACGCGATACGAACCGTCGTAGGCGCCTTTTTTTTTTTTACCATTTTACGATTTCGTTAGTAGATTTCAATTATAACCGCGCTGTTCTCCGCTGAGTAACAACGTAACTATCGTAATGACTTTTGAAAATATTTTAAACGTTGTAAACACTATTATTATTATTTCGGTACAAAAGACGGTAAATAAAAAAACGTCCGTTTCTATGATAAACGGTTATGGATTTCGCGGTATCGAAAAAACATTACGATTCAGACGAGTATGTGTGCTTCAATAAATCGTAACTGATATCATATTGTCCATCGGATGTGCACCTGTGCGTCAATGTGAGTGGATGGTTTTCAATTCTTATAAAAACACTTTTGAAGTCAACAAAAAAAAAAATCAACGGACGTAAACGACGAAACGAAACGACGCGTAAACGTCTAAAAATTCGATTTGTATAACAGCATGAATAACATTATCGGATTAAAAATTCCAAAAACTTACGAAAACTGACCCTCAGAGGTGATACGAACGACGCGGTAAAAAAAAAAAAGATTATTAATCGTGAACGTGGAAGTAATCCAAATTTTAACATCCCAATGCGTCGGATACGATAACGTCGTACGATTTTCGAACGTGTCATTTTGCATTTTCCTATACTGTTAACTCCTTAACGTTTTTAACGTATTTCATCAGCTAGCAACGTAGAAACACTCTCCTCGTTCACCGTAACATATTTTATAAAACATCTTACTCGTCCGTCTGTATAGACCAGTGATGGGCAAAGTACGGCCCGCGGGCCAACTCCGGCCCGCGAAAGTATTTAATCCGGCCCGCCGAGGTCCATCGACATGAATAGGATATGGCCTGTATAGTATAAAAAAATTCCCGAAATATTTTGAAAATGATAGAAGAAAATAGTTTTAAATATATAAATGGATTAGCGCGGACTGTGCGCGGTCGTACCCTCCTCACAGTGTGGTGTAGGTAGATGGTAGGTACTATAATAATAGGTATATAATTTCTATTTTTGTTTATATAATATATTTCCCGGATTTCGGTTTGGTGCTTCCTTATCGTAGTTTTCGTAAGTTTTCGTAGTTTTCGTTTTTTTGAAAATAATGAAAAAGATTTTTTTTTGGTAATAATGAAAAAGATTTTTTTTTGGAAATAATGAAAAAGATTTTTTTTTGGAAATAATGAAAAATATTTTTCTTTGGAAATAATGAAAAAGATTTTTTTTTGGAAATAATGAAAAAGATGTTTGTGGAAATAATACGAATACGTCACGATAATACGTCCGTTCCGCTTTCGCCGAATCGGCGTCCTACGGCCAAATAATTGTTCAGTAGGAAACTCTTTGTCCGGCCGAATCCGCGCGTTCGGATTGGCCGCCGGCGGAAATTGGACGGCTGCGAGGGTGTAAATGTGGCCGGGCTTCGCGAATGGTTTCGTTACAGGGTCCGGGGTCCCGAAGGACTTTTCGCCGCGGAAGGCTCGTGCGGGGGGGTGAAAAAGCGCGTGCGGTTCGGGTGTTACGGGGGCGTTTTCGCGGTGACCGCCGTCGACGTGGTCCACCGTGTAGTGTTCGACGCGACTCTCGGTAGCCGTCCGAAGTCGTTGATTCAATTGAATTAAATATCCGTTCGCATTTTACGCGCACGGTCGACGGAACGGCTGAGTCGAAAGCTGGTCGAAAGCGCCTCTACCGTGGTTATGTTAAATAACAGAAGACACAACGTGATTTTCGTTTAAAACCGTACCCGTCCGATCGTTATCCGTAACAGATACGGATTTTTAGCGAGTGAAGCGGCGCGTGAGCGGAGCGGCGAACCTTCTTACAAACAAAGTCCGTTTCGAAACGCGGCGTGTACCGGAGAAGACTAGCGAGGAACAACGGATTTACGCGCCTCTCGAAGCACAGAACGGCATCAAAATGTTTTTTTTTTGTATATTCGGTTTCTCGTCGTACGACGAAAACGGCGCGAGTTTGCGCCATTTTTGAACTCGTTTTTCAATCACACGTTTGGCGAGTCGCGCGTAAAAATACCGTCGTACACGAGACTTTGTCCGTCGAAAAATTTACGGAAAACTAATATAGAGAAATCCCAAAACGAAAAAATCGCCCAGTATTCGTGTAGGAGTTTGACGAGAAAAAAGAGTTCCAATTAATTCCCCGTACGTTTTTAACGGGCTCGAGGCGACAAACGAGGAACACAATTTATCACGCCAAAATCAAAATCAACCGTCAGCACATGGGTGGTGAAAAGCGCCATTTTTTTTTTTTTTATTTCACTTGCCCCAAATTACCGGCCGCCGGACACTGGACTCAATGACGTTTCTCGTCGCACGACTTTCGAGCTCAGTTCGATTGGACACCTACCGGGTAGTATATTACGTTCTTCAGACGAATTAAAAACTATAATTAAAAACTACTATATTTTTTTTTTCCGTCGAATTTTTTCATCGATTCAAGTCGATTGAAAAAAAAAAACGAACGTTAATTTTTTAAATTCAAAGTTGGGTTAAATTAACTCGACGTAAAACAAACATAATGGTTCACGTGGTCGACAGTTATATTGTACTCGGTTTCCTCCGCTTCAGAGAAAACCTTTTCCGCGTTTTGAGACCGTCGTTTAAAAAAAAAAAGATTTTTTTTTTATAGAATAATTATTACGGGTCGACGTGAACGCGGAAAAAAAGAATCGACTTATTTAGTCGACGAAAAAAACGTAGTATGTAAAAAACGACTCGGTAAACTCTGAACGGTTAAACTTTTTAACAAGTTATAACTACGACCCGAGCCGTGTATTACAGATACGGGACGGTGTTTTTCGGTTTACCGCGTGAATTTTCTCACGTTTTTCGACGATTATACGCGAAAGATCTTTCTCGTTTTTGTCCTTGCCTCCGTGCCGCGGCCAAAACAATAACGATCTTCACTCGAGCAAGTGCACCACACGACCACGGCAAATGTTCTTCGTGCGGCCGAACAAATGCCGTCAAATGCCCCCACGTGTGCAGGGCCGATTTCGGGCTAACCGCGCGGCGACACGCTATCCGGTCGTTAAACGAGAGAGAGTTGTTCTCTCTCCGGTGCCCGGCCCCGTTTCCCCTCGTTTCCGTGAACGGCCGCTATGAAAGAGAGAAAGAAGTTGGTCGACTTTGAATCGATAAGCGTGCGACTGACGTTATACGTTTGTCGTTCATATTTTCAGGTGGAAACGCGGTCGTGCACCGAGGCACGAAACCCGGGGGGTCTCGTGTACTACGGATGTTTCTATTTTTATGGTAAAACGTCGCGTTCGCGGCGAAAATACGCGGCGACGACGACGAGGCCGGAGAGACGGCGAAAACGGTCGTAATAAACGCGTTCGTCGTGTCCGCGGCGTCGTCGTGTCACGTCTGCAGGACAAAGATAACCCGCGACAGTCATTGGGGCCGAGTGCCTACGCGAAAAATACAAACGTTACATTTAATTTTTTATTTGCTACGATCGGTTTGTTCGGATTTTTTTTTTATAAAAACAAGTCAAAGGCGAGTTTTTGAAAAATTTTCCGAAATTTCGGCAATAGACAGTGGCGGCGCTAGGCGTGGGCGAAGAGGGCCCACGGCCTCGCACCTCAAAAGGCCTCGCGTTCCAAAGGGACTTAACCGTAGAAAGATATGGCCAAAAAAGGGCCTCTTTAAGTCTACTTCGCCCACGTATAAATTTTACCTCGCGCCGCCACTGGCAATAGATTTTCAACGTTTTTTTTTAGCGTCACACGTTGTTGTTAATCTTGTTTTAAAGTTTCAAAACTTTTCGCGGGAGTAAAATTTTTGATCGAAAAAAATAGAACCACAAAGAAAACGGAAATTTTCGAAAACACTAAATTTCTACACTCGGCTCAACGAAATCGCTCGGACTGTTTTCAATTGTGCGCAAACGTTTCAGTCAGTCCCGTCTGTTGATTTGGAAATCGTCGCCAAAAAAAAAAAAATCTAAACCGATTGTGTCAAAAAACCACGCTGGCCGTTATTTTTGACGTTTTTTGACTTTTGAACTCTGAAACCCATCAAAGTACCACGAGACTTACTTACGATACTTACCACGAGCGTACTCGCATGGACGTCGGAGGTGCTGATCTTGGAAATCGGAACGTTCCTCTTCTGTACGAAAAGTTGTTGACAGGAAAAAATAGAAACGACGTCGTTGTAAGAAAACAACACATTCCTCGTCGACGCTCAGAATTCCAAAATAAAACAGTGTCTTTCCCCGACGATTATACACGTATTATTCACCGCGTTACGATAGAAAAAATTTAATTTAAAAAGACGCACCAGGGCCATTTCAACGTTTTCGGCGCAACACCGTCGTTTAACGAAACGAGCCCGCGGTCGGTGCGATATACCTGGCGTGACTCCGTATCGGTCGGGTCGTTACCGAGCGGTTAAAAAGCCGTAACCTGACTTTAAATGACTTGACGCACTTTACGCGTTGCCGTCGCAAAGTCACTCGTTTCGATGACACGACGCGATCGATTATTTCAACTGATTTTAGCGAAAACATAAAAACGGAAATGAGCGAACGAAATTGTGCCTACCAACCGCTCTTTCAGACCCGAATCGAATTTTCCGGTGAAAACGATTTCTTCTCAGTACACGTTGTATAGGAAATTATCTCGAATAATTTGCCTACCAAGTCGTCTGAAACACGAACGAAAAACGATGGGAAAAATAACATTTTCAACGTTTCTACATGTTAAAATAAAGTTTGATCGACACAAAAGAAAACAAAAGAAAAGGTTCAATAAAGTGATAAAAAAAAAAACAACACTGTCTGTTTGTAATACTCTTGATTCGGCTTTTTTAACGGTTAGCTACGACGTCATAATATTATAGTGCAAGTTCTCCCGTAAATATTTAACTCGCAGTAATAGACACGTATAATGTGTACGAGGGCTCGAGATGTATAAAAATATAATTTTTTTCTATGGATTTCGGGTGTTTCAACGCTAATTGAGTTTCGTTATTCGCAGATAGTTGATGTTTTAACGTTATTTCGTCTGACGTTTCTAACAGTAATAATAATAAAATACTTAATTGCGATGAATGTACAAAAAAATAAAAAAACGCGTAGGAACCTAAATTAATTTTGAAATTCTTTTTTTAAAATGCTTTGTTAAGTTTCATTTAACGCGTTTTTTTCATTAATTTCTCGACGATTGTCAAAATACTCGTAACACTATTGAAACGTATTTAAGTCTTGATGGCGCTTGCGCTTATTTTTATGTTCGCACGCACTGTAATACCGTTTTCTCGTCGTCCGAAACAAAATTATGAAAAATTCGCTTACACCCACAGACATTACGCTATACTCATATTTAATGCCACTGTAGTGGAGAAAATTTAATTAAAACCGACCCTGAGGTGATGACGTTTCGTGTAATATCATTTTTGTAGTTAACTAAAGCCTGAAAAAAAAAAGATCGGGATCCACCGTAAAAACATCATAATTAATTTCGGATTGTGCACTTGCACGAACATTTATGAATACTGTAGTTTATAGTTTATCTCTCAAATAGCCGATAAAACGTTATAAAAAAAATCCGTATAAATGGACTCGAATTATACAAAAAACATTGAAATTTTGGTTCTACGTTAACTGAAAGTAAAATTATTAAAAAATAGTAGTGACCATTATTCAGTACACCATAAAGACTTTCAAATCTCATCCGTCATACTTAGAAATATAAAAACCGTTTATTCTTTTTGGTCAGAGTTCTACATTCATTAATGTCAAACAATAGGACCATCGTTTTATGGTAATTAATAAATATTGCACGATGAAGACGATTTAATTAAGGCTATGCGCGTGATTCAAATTTGAAGTTCAGTTTTTGATAACTAATACTGTTGACTACAGACGAACAAATCTCGTGATCAAAACATGACTTCCGTGCAAAATAATATACGATTAAAAACAGGTATTTGACCAATCAGTTCAGTGACATAAAATAAATTGCATTAAGCAACTGCATACTCGTGTATTTTTTTTCTTTTTGACATTGACTTACTTTAAAAACACGTTTGAAAATATTTTTTTAATTTGTATAAGTAAACATTCGCGGCATGTTCTTTATGTTCATTTAAAAGTTTGGTGCCGCTGCCAACTTAAAATATGCATGTATAATTTATTTATTTTATTAATTGTAAAAATTATAAAGTATGATTTTTATGCAAATATGGCGGAGTGTGCATTTTCTTAAGTTATTTTATTTGGATTGCGGGGAAAAAAACGTATCCCGAAAATTAATGAATAAATTAACAATACGATTTTTCCTTTTTTCGTATAACGTGTATAATATATTCAAAATCTAACGCCTTTTTGAAATAAATATACCTACAAAATATTTAATAAATCACACAACAATTGTAGAGAGCGTTAAGGTTTTCGTAATTTATGTACCTAATATATACAGTTCTATTTGCACGCAATCGGTTATAATCTCTGGGCCCATGAAAGTTCGTTTATAATTTTCTTTTTTATTTTACAATAATAATAATAATAATAATATGTTATTCAACGTTTTTCTTTTACCATATTTTGGCGCCATTATTCAAAGCACGATTTAAAAATAAGAATTTTACTTTAATTTATTTCTACGTATTGGATAGTTCATAGAAATTTCTGCAATATTGTATGGATGAAAAATAATTACAACTTTTTATGGCATAGGTTAATAAATCTTAGGCCAGAAATTATGATCTCCTTTTAATTGGAAGTTTTATCACAAAAAACTTCATATCAACCTAACCCTAACTCGTAGGCATTGCACTTCATGATTAAAATACCTTTGTATTACTTATGTTATTCTTGTATTACCTATTGTTTAGGTGACTTAACAATATTATTATTATAAAATCACATTTGATCTACTCTTTACCAAAATTGAAAACATTTATAACTACGTACTTACTTTTTAATTATTTTTTTTACACGGGCTCATGAACTAAATAGATAATCTGCTCTTGCAAACTTACTTGATTCATCCGCATAATATGCATTGTGTTACACACAAGATGTTGGAAATATGTTGAATATTGGATAGAATGGGTAATTTCTATTCACAAAACAGTAAGTCTTATATGCGCATATAAGACAAAAAAATGAATCACACAATAGTTGACGTATATAACGATCAGGGGCGTTCCAAAGTATATTGGAACGATTTAACTTGAATTCCTGCAGAGTGATGGATGGATGGTAGATAACCTACCATGTTTGATGTTTTGTCTTAAACAATTTAACAGCGTTCTGAATACTATGCACGTTGGTGGATGGAAAGCAGATAATTATTATTATTTATTAAAAGGGTGATATTCCAAGAAGTCACTTTTGATATCCGCCAGAGCGCGTTCTTTAGCTGTATTTCTATAGCCGGCTTTGTAGGAAATCTCGGTTCCTTCGCAAATGAAACAATATTTAAGTATTTTTTGTTTTGAAAAACGACTACGATGTAGAATTGTAATAACTGTATACTGCTGTTGAGATTTTTTTTTGGAATTTCGATTAAAAAATAATCACGAAATTAAATTTTCAAAAACGAGGTATGTTTTAAACGGTAATAACTTAAAAAAAAAAATTTGAATATTAAATATTGGCCAACGACAGTATATCATGCGTACGTTTACAATAGTTATAGACTTCTAACGACAATACTTAAACAGCTAGCGAGGAACAACTACGTAATGCGAAATTTCGAAACTGTCAATTTGTCGAAATTAAAAATAGATGCGATTTTTTTTTTTTAAATTTTCTCAGGATCGTCGAAGCCTAGCGTCCGCTATATAGGGATGAACCATATTTTAGCAAAAATAAAAACGATGGCGCCTGAACGTATGATACACATTTTTAAACGTGGCGAATCTCCTTTGTTTAAACTTCTTCGTTGTAAAACGATAATAATTTCTGCACACGAAATTCCTAAAATTTATACACGACGTTCGTCGGAACACTCGCCGTATCGTGAGTAGACGGTTTTACGCGCTCTCGTTAAACGCGTTTACGACGTTATCCTCCGTATCGTTTATTATAATAAATTCCAACTACCGGGTTTAAACTCGCCCCCACACTCGGGTAATGACGATAATTACTTGAGTGGTCCTCCGTTGTACGTAATCGTCGTATTAAACGGCATCGGTACACACTCTTAGACAATATTACATTGTACCGATATTTATTACAATATCGACTTTTGTTTTACAAAGATCCCGTGTTTGTCGCGTCATCATAATGTTATAACAGTGTGTGTGCAAACGTCGTTTTTCGGGACGGTCTCTGGTATCGTTAAGACTTAATGTTTTTGTCTTTACGCGACGTCGGCACCTGTATCCGTCGTCCGAAAATCACATTGGGTTCGATCGTGTGTCACAAGTCTCACAAGAATTTGCTTCGGATTTTCTATCGCCCCACGTATAATATCTAAAATGTAATATCACAGTGTTCTGTCGTAAACGTTACCTATCTTTTCCCCATCGGTAACGATTTTTAATAAATTTCAGTACGGACCCGCCGCGATTCGTACCAAACGAATATTAATAAAATAATAGCGAGCGGTCAACATAAAATGGACTAAAAAATTTATAGTGGGCAAATACAATCGACCTACTACGATGAAGTCGACCGTCAGACAACGGTGTGGACGTAAAAAACAAACGTACGAATCGTGTTGTCGCTCGTTCGCGTTTCGTGCGCACGGTCCACACATGTATTTAAAATGTACAACGACGGTTCGTCAAAGAAAATGTTGGAACGTTTTTTTTATTCAAAATGCCGAAAAACCGCGTAAACGAACGTAGTCCAGTTCACTGCGGGTGCGCCGAAATGTACGTATTCCGCGTTCATTTGCTACGTATTCGCGGAATATTAACCGAAACGCATGCAATATTGCTGTCGCGGGAAACGACGATCACCGTAAATTGTTTGTTCGAATTATTAAGAATTATTAAGAATTTTTATTCTTTTCGAACAAACGCACCCGTTAACCCGTTAACGTACGGACATTGTCATTTGGATTTATCGGCCGTTCCGCGGCTGCTGACGAACGAAATTGTCGACGGTTTCGAACGCGCGGAAAAAAAAAATTTTGCGCACACGATGACGCGTCAAGGTTTTCCGGAGCCACAACCCACTTATTCCGCGTTGCCGGTCTATTTCTATACGCGGCGTTTGTGTAAATATTGCACGCGCACTACGGGGGAATTTGCGATATTTCACCGCGAATGTTTACATCGAAAAAAATAACAATAACAATAACAGCGTACGAAAAACAGCGTGCTCGTAAAAAAAAAAAACGTCGTTCTCGCTCGAAAGCGGGTTTTCGTTTGGGTACGTGTGCGCGATGCGTTCCACGAGATCAAAATAATAACTACGGAGAAACAATCTCGGTTCTGCTCGGCACGATTGCTCTCTTAAAAACGGTTTAGGACCGCTTAAAACACTAACGTTCCGCGTATTTATCAAGTACTATTACTCTACAGGTACACGCAGACTTGTAGGTACCTAACTCTATATATTAGAGAAACGGCGGAGCGACCGAGTACGAGAGATATTGGGGTTTATTTGGTTTTTTTTTAAAAAGCTTGTTTTTATAAACACCGCAGTGTTTGTTTGAAAAAAACATTTCACGTACTTTTGCACGGCCAGTCTGTCGTCAGCCGACACAAGGTCGGTCGCCGTTTCGTGGGGCCCGTCGGTGTTTCGCAAAACATCCGATAAACGGGTGAAAGTTTTTCGTTACACTTACGTCTTGTACGACAGTGATTTTCAAGTCGCCCGAACGTGTACGCGTTGTAAAAAATATAATAATAAACAATTATTTTCAAACTCATATAGAAGGCATAAAATATCGTAAGAAAAAAATTATCTAGATAAAACACTGCGTTGTACACGAGTCGGTACAGTTTTTACAAAGCCGGGATCAGTCTAGGTCGCGTGGGTAGTATGACGGAGTAGCGATTAGGTACGCTTTGGGTGGGTCACTAGTTTGGAGACAATTGTAAGATTCTCCGATATTCCCGATTTTTTTTTCGGGATACAACTCAAAGAGTAGGCAAAATTTAAAAAAAAAACCCAAAGTACCGCCGACGTCCGTAGACCTTTCGTCGGAGGTAAGTACTGTCATTGAAAATCGGAGCGATTCTCCCATACGAAAAGTCGTTTACAGAAAAACACAAAAAAAAAACATCGTCGTAAAAACGTAGTTAAAGTATACGTTTTTGCCCACTGCGCTCGGAACCTACAAAACAGTGAACGTCATGATTTTTGGCGAAAAACTGCGTACTGCGAACAATGTCATTCCGTATCCGCACGCGGCGTTTGAGAAGTAATTTACTCGCAGTATGTTATTTTTGTTATGACGAAAAAAAATCAAAATAATCATTATTTTATTTTCAAAAGCATAAAACACAACGCTCCGCTTTGTACTCGTGACTAGGGAAATAGGCACCGCCGATACGTACCCACCCGGCTCTCGTCGCCATGGCACGATATATTACGACGACGATATATACGCACGTGCAGTATACGGCTTTTAATTCTCCCTAATATTCAGCGCGCACGAAATACGTCGACTGAATCCAGAATTTTCACGATTCCGAGTATTTTCGGTCAATACGTCTCGCACAGCTGTACAGGTACTGTGCGAGGTAAATTAAACGACTTCCAGTAAACGACTGGAACATTGTTCGCGGCGGACAGTATAAATCATACCACTTCGATATAATTACAAACGATTGGAACACGCGTGTCGTAACGTTTCGGTGACACAACTGTAATTATTATCGTTCGATCGCAATAAATCACGCGTCGTCCACCGGGGCGGTAAAAAAATTGAGGTTTCGCGCAAGACTTTACACGAAAACTAGACACGTAATATTGTAACCTATGTTACCGAGAATTGAACTCCTACGATCGATCGAATTTCGTAGCGTATTACTGCATTTTCCGAAGTAGGATAACGGAGTAGTAGGGTAAACGAAGTTATAACAACGTACTACGTTCGGTGTATTATCGTAATAAGTACCTAGCAGTAAATAACGCTAAACGACAAATTGTGTGTAAGACTTAAAAACGTCCGCCAGAGACTAAGGTACGTTTGAAAACGGAACGTGCGTTATGACTTTTCTAGTGCATTTTTTAAATAAAAAAAAACCACCCCCGATCGATAGAATCTCACGAAAAATCGTACAGTTCGCTACCGCGGCGCTATTATCGATCGCGGTACGTGTGTGAAACGTTTGGAGAACAAAAAAAAAGATAAAACAAATTACTACTGTACACGCAGTTTCCGAATGCGTTTTTTTTTTTGTTTTTTCCACGATCCGTTTCCGTCGTCCGCGACGCGTGACCGCCTTCGATGACGGGCCCGCTGCTCCTGTTCCGATCTATTGTCGCGGTCGAGTCACGAGTCATTTCCTCCGTGGTGCGTATAAGAATATCATTATTCTACGTGTACAATAGCGAGGCGGTACGGCGTAGCGATTCCGGCGGTACGAGCGCCTGTGGATAATGGGAGGAAAACGATTTTTTTACGTTTTGTATTTTTTTTATCTATCGGTTTGTAGCCGCGACACAAAGACCCCGTCGGCTAAACAACACGCGTGTCTATAGAATGTAACACGTTTGTGCGCGTACGACACACGGCCGGGTGAGTGAAACAAGAACGAAATCACGTTGCGGTCTCACGTTGCCCCCGGGGTAGTCGGGGCGATCCGCGGACGATCCCACGGGTGCGACCCGCCCGACGCGCCGGGAGTTCCATTTTATCGGGTGGTGTTTCTTTTTGTAACTAGCGACGGGCATAATCGAACGGTTTCGAAGTATTAGTAACGGAGAGACTTTTACGATCGAGAGACGTCTGGAGGTAATCATTCGAAACAGTTTGAATATCAACAACAATCGGTCACTCGGTCAAATCTCGTCCTCCTAATCGGACGTCGTTTCATAAACGTCACGCGAAATACATCAGAGGATCAAAATTTACCCACCACAACAACAAAAAATAACCATTTTCACTCGCCGTAGTTTCGGGACGATACGATTTCCAACTGATCTGAGCAATAGACTCCAATACGACCGAATGATAATAATGTGTCGATGCGTCAACGTTTTATGACTACTTAAAAATCGATTACGATAAAATAAATGATTTTTTTTTTTCTAAGGTACAGGGATATCTTAAGATTCTTGGTTTGTTTTTAAAAATCGTGCTTGTTATTCGTGTAAAGGAAATGTGCATCTCACGTACGCTATAAAGAGTTAATAACAGAATATATAAAACGGTGATTCGGTCGAAAATCGTGTTCGTGGTTTGTGTTGAGTAAGCGAATTATTTTTTGACACGGCTTTTTTTGTTACATCGAAAAATTTGAACAATTCGAACTGAAACGACACAACTAAAATAAGAGAAAAACATTTCTCCCCGCGCACTGTAAAAGATGGTTCTTAATATTAAAATTTGGTACTTCATGCGTTCAGTGAGTAATGAATATAATTTTCTTTCAAAATTATGTACGAGTAGTACATAAACTATACGTCACACGTGTTAATTTCCTATATTTTACTTTTGTTTTAGAGTTAAATTCACCGAAATTTCTCTTAGACTGTATGCAGGGTGCAATCGTTCTACCCGGGTACCTTATTGGTCGTTATAAACTTGGTATTTTCTCCGACCGTGTGTATTAAACAAAGCGATAATGAAAATCTGTTAATATTTCTGTCAGATTGTTAACATCTGTTGTTCAACAAACAACTGTTGTGACACAACGACTAAGAAAAAAAAAAAATGCGATGTTGAGACGTATTTCTGGTAGTAGGTAGGTAATTTTTTATTTCTGTGTGTGCACTTTTGGAGTAGTATATCTTGGAAGTTATTTTGTTGCAGTACACAATATGTCACGCGTGTGCCAAAGCGAACAAAAAAGTTGTTTTACAACAAGGTAAAGAAAGTATATATATATATATATATATATATACACCGTAACATAAGTAGTTAAATAAATCATTTCTAAACGACGATTTATTTATAGAATTATTTTTAAAAACCTATACGTCATATTCGTACTTGAGAACTATTTATTTGTTCACAAACAGCATATTGTGTATCGCTACGTTCATTTTTATTATTTTTATTTGATAATATTTATATTTTAGAGTTTTAACCTTTAAAATGTACATCTAGAAAAACTCAATAGACGTAAAGAGTGAACAGTATCACCTCAATAAACTGCACCACTGAAATTATAAATTTTGATTCCAATTAGAACGGCTATAGTGCATCTTTTGAAGTGCATTATTCTGGAGTGACAAAATAAAAAATCGAATAGCGATTAATTATTTTTTTTTTTTGTCGAATTCATTACTTTATATGATTTTTGACGACTCCAGCGGAATATGAACGATTCAAATGTTGTATACATTTCTACATCAAAGACGAGACGAGGTGGCGAAACGATAATAACTTTAGCGTCGGGGAAAAAAGGCAATTTTGTAAGAGGACAATCACGACCGTCACACGCTATACAACATTTTCCCCCTCGAGAGTAAACAAAAATAATTAATTTTTCTCTCAAAGCGCTATAGATACACGCATTGGCTGTATAATAGGGATTTTACACGTTTTTCTGCAACGGTGATGAACCGTTTGCTCAAATCGTCCTTTTATTACATTATTTCTTCGACGACCGCACCAGTTGAGTTCGTGGCGATTCACACTGGTCCGACGATCGTATTGTTTACGGTGAATATTATGAACGATTGATATTACGACCTCGCACGAAAAGTTCAAATGCTAGCAATCTTATTCGAGATTACAACGAAGTAAATAGATGAAATCGTTTTTGTATGAAAAAAAAAAAAAAATTGGTCGCAAAGTACCTACTTGGGGCGTGTTTTTTATGTAACGGAAATGCGGTACGAACAAACCGACATCGTTTTATATAGGTTTTCTCTCGTAAACTCATCTCGCGAAATTTCAAACCGAAATCGTTATGTTTACGATACGCAGATAAAACAAAAAGTATTGCTTCGTACGTCGTGCACGTCAAAGGAAGTTTAAATGGCGATAAAACATTTTTCGACGTGTGTTCACAACGCGTTGTTTTCGTACGTTTTTCGAACCTGAAAACCGCTGTTGGATTCGCAGACAGAATCGTTTAGTCGCATTCGACGGTTTGCCGCTGTTTCATTTGTCGTCTAATCTTTTCGGACACCGCGTGTGAGTACCGCTGGGTGTTTTTTATCGTTATAAACGTTAAAAAAAAAAACGAAACAAATATTAGTTTACAGCCCATCAAACGATTCGTGTAATGTGTTTTCAACGCGTTAAGCACGCATATTATATAAATACAACACTTGCGGTGCCTGGTAGGCCTGGTGTGGAAAAAAAAAGAATTATCGTGTTTTTTTTATCCATCCAAACGACGAGTGACTTGGCGCGATTTCACCATCCTCCGAGCTACTACTACTACTGCGCCGACCTAGGGGAAACACAAAAGAGTATTGAAGACCGTATAATATTTTACTTGCCTCACGATTAAAATGTAATCATACGCGCGACAAACCGTGTACGCCGCTGGTTTTAAAAAATAATTTTCTCGTTATCATTTTCCATATTATTTTTTTTAACGTCTTTTTTCTTTTACAACTCGCGCTCGTCGCCGCGTAGAACGGCCGTAATTTTTTTTCTTCTTCTTTGTTTAATCGTTAATTCTTAGAGGAAAAAAAAATCCGTCGTTCTTTGTCCAGCAGCATCCATCTCTATGATGGATATCCTTTCCACGCGACAACGCCGTATTATTATACGACGTCGGCAGCAGTCGCCATAACCGTCGGACGATGCACGTACGTACGAGTCACGGTTCAGTCGCCCCGTGTTCAGTGCAGCCTACCGCGTATTAATTATAATAGTCTTACAATACGATGCGTCGGTACGATCTTTCGTTGTACTTTTGGTGCGTTATCCTTTCGATTAAAAAAATAAAATATATAATATATATTTATGTTGTTGTGACCGAGAACAGTGATAAAACGAAAATACGACCCGAGGGTTTTTTAGCTTTGATATTTTTTTTTTAAATTTTGTCCGGTCATAAAAATTACATCGCCTTTAACCGTTTTCACGAACCCGTGTGGCTGTGTACGCTGCATATCGTGGCAGGGTTCGGAATCAATTTTTTTCACGTCCAGAACTAGTTAGGGGAGTACCCTTAACCTAACCTAACAGTAGTTAGGCTTCGCGGACGCGACGAATGCAACGTGAAGTTCGCCGTAACTCGGATAACCGTTTAAACGCGAATGTCGCGTAAAAAACACGATATATTTGTCGAGCATCGCCAATACGCTAAATCGCAAAAATTGAAAAAACGTTTAAAAAATTCTGTTTTCACTGTGGTTTTTACGAAACAACTTTTGTCTCTCTCTCGTACGATTTTCGTACATAAAACGCGTTTCGTTTTTAATGCTGTATCGGAGTAAAAATCGTGGTGTTACAGACGCGTCTTATCAGTGCGTCTATTCAATAATTTAAAGTGTTACGTTTGGTGACCACGGATAACCTCGATAAATAATCATCACGTTTGGCGGTTCACGGTTATTGTGGTAATAACAGTTCCCGCGCGCAGAGACGTCGGGGAACTCGGTGGGTAATTAAAGTACGATACGCGATGTTTAGGAAATGTTAAGACGAAGAGTCAGATTAGAAAACCGAGTTTAACCGAGAGGGAAGCGATTTTTGAATGACAGCTCAAAGAAAAATATGTGGAAAATATTAACGGTGTCTAGTCTTATTGACACAAATACTTTCAAAGTTTTATTCGTGTTTCGTCATAATACGATAATGGCATTCATAAATCGGTTTTATTACTTTTTTTTTTTTTACTGAGTATTTAACGAAGGTTTGTAATGATTGTTTACCCGAAGGTAGATTAGATGCTCAAGAGCTAAACACGAGATATAATATGGATATAAATGTTATTTAATCGATGTTTATCTAATAATGTTGCGTGGTTTTAAATAGAACATCACAAAATATGTTTATTTCGAAACGCACACTCTGTGTGCTTTGAGTTCTCTAGAATGATTGTTTTGAAGAAAAAAAAAAAAAAACGCTGTTATACGAATAAAGAGGTACAAACTTTTTTTATTGAAAAATCAAATAAATGTTAATCAAATAACGCACGCTTGAACCGTAACAATACAAACATAATAAATTGAATTTTCAGCACAAAATCTAGTTTCGATATTGCACAATGCTGCACACTTATTGCAATCGGTTAGGGAAAAAAATTGCAATTTTATAAAAAGAGAGGTCACCTATTCTACAAACTGTATTACATATTATTGTACCTATATTATTATTATTATTTTTTTTTTTTTGTAAAATATATCTAGCATGACTACAAACAGCGCAGTCGTAATATGGATTTATAGTTTTACATGGTATAAACCGTTATTGCTTTTAATACGTTTCTATCAGTATTTGTTATTGATTTCGTATTGAAATACTATACATCGATTATTTTGTGAATTTCGTCGTTTTCAACACGTAACTTAGAAAACAATTAAAATATCCAAAAAACTTCAAATAAAGTAGAAACCAGTAGAATACAATTGTTTTTCGTTGCTCAACGTACGAATCGGAGCAATCCGCAAACCAATTGCACATGTGGAAATTTCAAGCCGTTTACGAAAATTATACAAATAATTTCTTGGGTTTTCGAATAAAAAAAAAGCTAACATTACTGTTAAAAAAAAAATAAAACAATACATTTATCTTTATAGTTATTATACTCGGGGGGGGGGGGGTTCAAGTGCATTATTTTTTTGTATCACCAGTGCGATAATATTATTTAAACGTTGATTCACCGTTTGTTTTTGTTCTAAAAGAGTACTTGTAAATCACATCAGATTTCAAAATAAACGCGAAGATTTTACCTGGATAGACTGTATAAGAGTGCAATACGAATTCGACGGTTTTAATTGTCGTACGTAAAGGCGCGTAAAAACGGACAGTCGAAACGTAATTGCCTGCAGTGTCGTCCCTTGTATTATTTTTCCCAAGTTAATGTTCAGTTGAATTTTTTTTACCGAAATAATAATAAACCTACACGGTACACGAGAATACAATCATTACTATGTCATCCTGCAGATAACCGCACGAATCGAAACCGTTCGAACGATCGGTAGACTAAATTACAAACCAAAAAACCGAACATAGATATATTTTGTACACACGAAAAAAAAAAAATATTATTATATACGACACAACACGTAAGCGGGCGAAACGATGGCCTTGATGCACAGGTCCGTGGGAACAGAGAGACAGAATATTTTGTTCTTTGTTTTTTCGAATTCTATACCGGAAACGGTCGATATTGAATGGTCGTATGATATTTCAGTTTTATTATAATTACGTTATAGTAAGTTCGGTACCTACGTCAAACCAAAACGCGTAGTATACATGTTTAATGTCAGCTGGCGTGACGGCGATCGATTCTTTTATGTCGACATTAAAGTGTGTTTTAAATTTTAATTTGTCACGCGCACACAATTTTTTTTAATTGCGATACTATATCAAAATATAGCTCTCTAAGTGCGATATTGTATCCTTTTTTTTTTTTTAATGAAGATCCTATTATTTTGTAGGACTCGTTTAAAACTTGAACGATTCGGGTACTCCGGAATTGTCGTTAATTAATTTAAATCCATTTAACGAGAATAGTTTCAAAACTCATCTTTGCAGTATTAGTGCGACGTGCATTCGGATGTATGCGAAGTCGCAGGTTATACGAATCGGGGAGCGTGTTTTTTATTTTAAATTATTTTTTATTCCTTATTTCTCTATCGTAGTTATCAAACCGAATTGAACAATATCAACGCAATATTATGTTAGGGTAGAATCGTAAAACGCACGATCCCTAGTAGGCGCCTTTCCACTTGTTGAAATAGTTCAACATTCGAACAGTCCCGACAAAATGTTAAATAATCGACCAACATTTTACATTTTACGTTTTCTGTTGATTCTATCTTTTACAGTTTGACACTGACTTTTTGAATTCGCATAAAACTGCACGTTCAAACAAAGCATTGTTTAATTTTGAAAAATTGAGGGGAAAAATTCTTAACCAACAAAAACGATCGGATTCACAATGATGAAAATCGATCGAAAAATATAATACTCATCCCTGTGTTCGTTACGCGTTTATACAATACATTTGCATAAACTTTAAGTGGCTTTCCAAAGCCAGAAACAACTAAAAACAACCGTTCGGGATTATGATAATAATAATAATATACTCCCGTCATTCCCGTCGTATAATTTTAGTATCAATTCAATCACGATAGGATTATTGAAATGATTAAAATAATGAAGTTTATTTTCAACTATAAATGTTTGTTTTGTACTGTACGAATGCAAACGATACAAAATTGATACAATTATCTCGATAAAATCGTTGAAATCGACGTACGAATATTTTTTTCGAGCGAATGCGAAATGCGTTCAAACAACTTACAACGTTAACGTCGAGTTTCTGTCATTTTAATTAGTATACCATATTTTTTTTCACCTGTACACTCGCATGTTTTTTTTATGATTATCGGGTGTTTTACGAAATTGAACTGAATGATTTCTTTGAAAAAAAAAATACCAATGCAATGTGATATAGGAACGAAAAACAAATCAAGATAAAAATACATAGTTATCAGTGTATTTTTACATCTCTAGTTCTAAAACGTCAACAAACAAAACAACGGGTATTATAATCAATTATTTTTTTCTTAACTTGTTGCTTAAAAACCGCTTTATTATAAAACAGAGAGCAATCATTTAACGAAAAAATTTCGATCGTTGAAAAACGGTCTCCGGTTCGTGGTTTAAGTTTAACTTCTTGTGAAGCGATTGGAAAGTGTTGAACTACAAAATGATCGTTGTTCTTCATCATAACGCATTTTGCGGAGGATAATGTTGCGTTTTATTTTCAAGCTACACGTACAAGCGTTGAAAACATCAGCAATACCTAACCGGTACGTAGATATACAAAAAAGGTACAAGATTTTTGACGATTTTCACCCGTTTACTTGGTGAGGAATTTTGTTCGTAAATGAGATAAACTGTTATGTCCGAAAAACTTGAGCGCGTGTCATGGTAAAACTGATTTTGAACAAAAACGGTTTCATTTTTTAGAAATTTTCATAAAATACAGGCACCCGCGACGAGATAATGCCCACGTGGTTCTTCTGGTCCGCCGCGGTCCCTCGAACGGGGCGAGTGGACGGCCTCGGTGCGGTTACTCGGATCCGACCTCGAACGCGAGCGGCCTTGTGTAACGATCTTCCGACTGTTATCCGGGGCGTGCGTCAAATTACCGACACGCACCACCGAACTCGAAAATATAAAATAACGAGACAATAATAATTACCGATTGTCCGGTTCCGACCGGCGATTCGTCACCGAAAGTTTTTGTAACGGAATCGCTGAGAAACGAAACAATTATCGCGATAAAGTTTAAACCGGTCAGTGAGTCGATAAAACGTATTGAAAAAATGTCGGTCGCGCTTTCGAAAAAAAAAATATACCTTTTCCTCTTTTGATCCGTCATACTTTTAGTATTTAAAAAAAAAAATAGCGGTGCTTATAATTCGAAATGCACACCTTTGTGTGATACGTTTTATGAAGACGGTATTGACGAAACGTCGTATTTTATCGTTGCTTTCCGGACGTCTCGTGTCGCGCGCGGCTCAAAATACACATTTCGTACGATTAACGTACGGTAAAATATCAAACCGTTAAATGGCGATTTTTTGTAACTGTAAAACGTTTTACACGATTGTAACACGATTAACGTGTAATAAGCGACCGTCTGTTTCAACGACCGCCGTTTACGCTCGATTTTTTTTTTTTTTTAATTTTTTAACTAAATTACAATACATTCTGTTCGGTCGGTGACAGTTTTGTCCACCACGCGCATATAAGTACGCGTTTGAACATTTTTTCATCCCTTCGCGGTAACATACCGTCTAAATACCGTCTTCTCGTCGAACACGACGTATCGACCGAAGTTTCGACGATTCAGAGCAGCACCACGATAGATGTCATTGTTGTTGTTACTCGGTCGCTCTTACGGCCGCTGTGCCGGTGTCAATTCGAGTGTTAAACGAAGGTCTGTCTGTTCGTCCGACCGTGCAAGGAAGTTTCCACTTTTCGACGCTGTATACATACATATATTATTGTGAGTGCGTTTATTTCCTACGTAGAGTGTACGTGTGTGTGTGTGTTCTCGTCTCGGCGTCCGAAGAATATACCCGATGTAACAGCATCGTATTCGTTACGCCACGCCGGACACGGGGGTCATCGCCACCTCGTCGACAAAGTCGAGAAAAAAAGAAAAAAAAACGTTAAAAATAATGAAAAAAAAACTTCCGTATCTATACAACGCTATTATATCGTCGTAACCAAACTGCGCGTAAGACGTCCGCTACGGTTCTCAGTACTGGCGGCGGCGGTACCGAGGATAGTTTCCATCAAATTATTTGTGAAGAAAAAAAAAAAACGCTGCTGCGCCCTACGCGCGCGAGTGTTTTATTCGTGAACGATTCGGTTCAGATTTCGTTTTTATACAAAATAACAAAGAAGAAAAAACGCGTTTCGTGCGCTGCCGTTGTTGTTTTACCGGGAACGCGTTAATACCATTCTATACGAGTCCTACGGTAGACGATAACGATACGTTTTCGATACGAACAAACCTTTACCTCGCTCATGACCGCGTAGCACTTGAAATCCACTTTTATTCGGAAAAACGAGTAAAAACGCGAAAGTATTACGTTTGAAACACCCGAAAACGTCATTGAAACGGAAAAATAGGTATGCGAAACGAAAATTTTAAAAACGAGACCCGCGAAAAGAAATTCAGACGCACTCCGTTAATGCTTGAGGTCTTCATTAAAAATAACTGGAATGCCATAAGATCCTTGATAGGTAGTAAAATATCGCGGATTTTCTTTCAAAAACTGGTCGAAACGCAAGGTGATTATATTTAAAAATCCATAATTACCATTGAAATCGAAAAAAAAAAACAAAATATGTAAGATAAAATTTTAAATATTAGAATCTTGAAACGAATTTCAAGTTTACTCTGCGATTTTTTAAGGACTCTGTAAAAAGTTTGCGATTACTGTAAAATCCCAGCCATGACCGTGTTATAATGTTTACCATTTGTACGACATGCACATGTTATTTCATATCAATAATCAGTTTTAACGAGATGTTTTGTAACATTGTCAGAAAAAATATTCTCTTTACAATATATCTATTACGTGATCATTCGAGATGCTAAATTGATTTTTATTTTTAATATTCGGGAGATGACTTTTGCGACGTGTGTGGAGGAATTAAATGTATTATAATCACTTTCACCTTCGCACAAACGATTTGGGTTTCATTATTATTTGAAATACGTCATGAGCAGTCCGTAAACTACCATCATCAATCAACAGACAACAGACGTTTTAAAAATATAGGTATATGCGGACGCTTAAAGGTTACAAAACACTATTTTTATACTGTGGAATAAATGACGGACAGAACGCTGAATTTAAATTTCGATTTACAAGTGGACCGACAACAATACAGTAATTATTATATATATATAAATATTAGAATAATTTAAAAACGAGTCAACATAATCCAGTAAGGATCGGCATTAACGAAACGTTACTGCGGTCAATCAAGCAAAATAATATGTGAAAAATAATTATTTCGTAACTATTCGCAATAATATTAGTATACCTATTCGCGTGAAAAAAAATCAAAATATCGTTCACTTTCGTTTTTCAATTTCTTACAAAAAGACTGTCTCTTTGTACATTATTTTATATAAACAGTATTTGTTATATTATTGAATCAAACTCTCGCGTTATGAGTGAATCAAAAACAACATACTTGTAAACTTTAAATACTGTAAGTCTTACGATTATTGTCAATATTTTTTTTTGTTTAACAAAGTTTTCACGTTAAACAATAGTGTATATTATGATAATATTACTAGAAACATTTTAAAAATTATAATTATATTCACTATATTGAATATATCTATTCAACGTGTGATTGTTGACAGATGTATGGATTGATCGTGCGGTGTACAGTAATTATTATTGCAATTACTGATAAAATTATCGAAGTTGAATTACTTTTTTTTTCGTAATAATTAAACAACGCAATAAACAGATCCGATATATATATATATATTAGTATATTCGTAAAATGCACGAGAATTGTACGTTCGGATGAATATAATATTTTGGAAAATTCTGCCTGAGATCCTTGGAAGCCCTAAAAAAAAAAAAAAAGAAAAAGAAATGAAAGACTTTATAATTTACAGTTTAAAAAACTGAAAACGTTCGTGGAAAACGAGCGCATGGTACACGACACCTGCAACGGCGTCTCTCATAAATAACAGTACAAATGTTCTGCTGGAGACGCCGTAAGAACCACAGACGCAATTAAATAATATTATTACGACCAACGAAGAAAATAAATGTACACGACCCATTTTTCGCATTACCACGGTTGCTTTCGAGTCACATGTTCTTAGCTCAAAGGTGTCGAAAAAAATCGCGTTTTCTATTTATTTTTTTCTCGTTTGGGCGAATTTCGCGAAGGAATACGAATCGCGTGAGTATACGAATTTTAAAACAAATCGTTTTTCTTATGACGGTATTTTTCAATATATCACTATAACTCATTTTAGTTTTAGTCTTAAAAGTGTTCTACAATAATATTTCGTATCAAAAATTTTCCGGAAGTGCATTGTAAAAAATCATTGGCACGTTTAAAAGTGAAAATAAAAATAGATACTAAAACAATCCAATAAAAAACTTAAATGTGCTCACAGAAACCAATCAGAATGTTGAAAATAACGTCGTGATAAACGTATAGTAGAGAACCGCAATTTTGTTCATCATTCAAACGTCACGTATGTTTCAAATTCAAACGTTTTACCAAAAAAATTTACGCGGTAACATTATATTTATACTATTGTTCAACGAATCGTGTAATGTAAAAATTTAAGAATCGATATATTTTTAAGTTTAACACTTTTATCTTACAAACTTTATTATGAATTTCATTTTGTTTCTCAACGCGTTATTCCTTTTAACGTTCTTAAATCGTAACGTGTTTAAATTTATTTGTTTTTTTTTCCATATTTGTGTGTTTTAAATTTATAAAAATTTCAGTAAATATAGTAGGTAGTCTGCATAAAACACTGAGCGCAAACGAACGAAATATTTTTTTTTATTGACGCTAAAACTGGCGATTTTTCCGTTTTCCCCGTGATCCGGACTTTAGGAGAAGGGGCTCATGCTATTTTTTTTTTTTTTACTCGAAACTGAGCTCACTCGAAAATGTTTAGCCGTTCCTGTTGGAATCTATCGGTGTAACGATCGATGTCGGGGTTTTCTTCGATAACTCACCGGACACTTTTCGCTAAATTATGTAAACCTCAGCGTCCCGGGCGGGTAGGTAGGTATAAATATATAATATATATATATATATAAACGGTACCTACGTGTTTGGGAGACGTGGAAAAACTAAGAGCCGAGCAAAAGCAGAACAACGATATTTCATACGCGCTGGTTACGATTCGTCCGTATTACATACATTATTCGGACGAACTGCAAGAAGTTAGGTAACCCGAATAATTATTATAATACGTTTCCGCGCGTCGTGCATGATTTAGATTGTTTTCGTGTTCCGGCAAACGCGCATAATTGTATACACGTTCGGTGTAGTTTCCCTTCTATACACACGTCTTTACGTGTTACGAGAGCGAAACCCGGATCGAGTGTAAAATTTTCGCAAACCCGACGTTCTCGATAAAGTCGGTTTCGAACGAGACCCGCACGTCACGGGTCTGTTTAAATTTCATTCACAGATATTTCTGTTTTGAACATTACAATGTTCCAAAGTATTATGTCCGTACATGATGGGACAAACGACTATTGATCAGCGTTTAAAACGGTGTAAAAGCCGTCTGATCGTCTTGTACATTTTTCCCGTTCAACAGGAAAATTCGTAGATACATAACAATTTGTGGAAAAAAAACGTGTACAGATTAAACTCGCGTGATAAATATTTAAAAGAATATTGTTTGGTGTACTTAAATAGATTTAAAAAAAAACTAAAACAACCGATGAAAAGCAATACGTTTTTTTTTTTTTTTTTTGTTATCTTACATTTCTTCATAACACTTTTTAGAATTTATTCGTGTAGATTCGGGAATTTTATGAAATTTTTTTCTAAACTAAGACCAAACGATATATTGTGAGTTAACGTGTTGACGATGTTGAAAAGATACGTATCATCTGATATTACCACATAACATCAAATATGTACCCAATAATATGTATGATGATGTCAGTTTAGATTTAACAACTTAGGCACCACATTGCACTATATTATATAGTAATATCTATTTTATTCAGGTTCACTCTTTTTGTTTACTTAGTAACTATAGTATAGTACTATTCGCTTGCGAAAAAATAGCGAATAAAAATTTCATCTCGTCGGATCGCGCAACGTCACGCGGACGTAAACAAAGTTTATTCTAGAATCGTTTTACGATAACGACGAATAATGTTACACGCTCGTTTTGTTTTTAATCATTCACGAATAAGGTCGAAAACGAGTTTAGGTAAACGAACCGCACACTCTCTGCTGCGTCGGATTCGACGGAGAGTTGGAGAAGGGCAGCAGACGTCTCGGGGGCGTCCGGACGAAGATTTTTTTAAACCTTCAAGGAATTTATGAAAATACTGATTTGAATTTATCGTCAGTCGGCACATCGTTTTGTATTTTAAAGCTGCTGCTGTGTTTTTTAATTTTCTTTTTTATTACGCTGTTTAGACGTCGGATTTACCGTCGGGGACACAAAAAAAAGGTTTCCCCGAAATCCGTCCGCGGGAACGCCGGTTACGAAGACCAAAACGGTATCCGTTCGATGGCGCGAGAGGGTTGACGGGTCCCGTTTAAGATGACGTGCGGGTATCGTCCGACAAGTCCCACCGGACGCGACCGCACGTCGAGAAAAGAAGACGCGCGTGAGTTTACGGCCCCGGACACGGCAGTTTTCCCCAGGGTCACTTCGGGTCTGGCGCTGAAAATTTTACGTTCAAATCAAAGTGGCCGGGGTTAGGTGGTCAGGTATACCGTACACACACGTCGTATAATAATAATATTATTGTAACGGTTTTTTTTTTCTTTCCTCCGTTAAGTGCCGAACAATATTTTCCCGTCCCGTCGCAGGGGAAACTAGCCGGCGGTCCCCGGACCGTTTACCCGTTTGGTCGACGAGGGCGATCTTACGCGTTTTGGTTCGGCGGCGGCGGCGATCAAATAAACTCCCGCATTCTAGTCCATCTATGGACACTGTGTGTAAATTATTGCTGTTTTTTTATCCCGCGCCCTTTTTTCGTAACTCGTCTCTTATTCTGTGTATACGATTTAATACGAACGACCGGTAGGCAACTGCTTATCTTCACTAAAAATACTACGCGTATTTAGGACACGACCTACTTACGCTTCGTAAACCATCCGTATCGAAAACTTTTTTTTAATTTAAATACATACGACTGTTTTTCCTTTTCGTCGTTTATTTACTTAACAATTTGCACGCGTTTGTTTCTTGAAACGACAACGCCACCGTAGTACTTCCAAGACTAGCGGATATTGATTTTTTACGTCTTTTAACGGTACGAAATATACGGAGAATATTTATTTTTATGTAATTGAGTTTTATTTGAGTTAGATTTCCATAAATCTCCGTCCCTTGCTATCCTTAAACGAGATACCGGCACCGTGCCGCAATCGCTCGGCGAATCAAAACCTACCCGACCGTGATAAAAGTAAAAAAGGCGAAAAACGAAAAATACACTCCGTCGGGTAGTAACGCCGTGAATAAAATATCATACGAATCGCCATCAATTCAATGTTTTTTCGTAAACACAAAATATATATCTTTATTAACTGTTGTAGTTATATACTCTGACGTATTTATTACACAGTGTACCGTACTTTTTACAGCGTAAACCGTTTTGAATAAAAGATCGCAACACGCATTTAAAACGTTTTCTTTTTTTAGCCTTTTTTTTTTTTTTACGTGAACGAGACGTATGCGCACATAGATAAAAGGACGATATGTATTTATTTATATTCTATAGCCTGTACACAAGTCAATACACAATATTTCTGTAAATCGTATTACGTGTACTTATACTGGATCTGGCGGGGTTTTAAGCAAATTCGTTGTTTTCCATATCGTTACCGGACGCGCATTGCACATTACGCGACAGTGCACAAATAAATTTTGGAATTATAATGACGGATCGTAGTGGATATTCATTGCGTTTATTTTGAAAATAATAAACGATATTCAAATAAATGTCAATCGGAGTTTAAATTAAAACCGTAAAAGTTCACGGGCCGAAGAATATTATCGTGTCCAAAGAACGTATTTTGTCTGTGCGAGTTTTGTATTATTCTTTTTTTTTTTTTTAAACTCGACGATCGTAACTTCTCCTCGATCGATTAAAGATTTTGTTTGTGCGTTCGTACCAAAGTCAAATGCACGTTTATTATGACGTGTATTTCCGGGACAAGCTTTATTTCGACTTTTTTCGAAACGTGACCTGACCGAATAGTTTGCAGCGCGTGACCTCCGCAATAAAAGGCTCCCGGCGAAAAAGGGCGTTTTCGGTCGAATTTATTGTACGGCCACCCCGGAGCTGTTGAGATTTGTGAAAATCGGAACCCGCGCGTTTCCATCTGCAGCGAATATCTGTTTTTCCGCCGCCGCCGCCGCGCGTTATTGATAGTTTCCCGTGATTTCATTTACACAACTGCGCAGCGAGAGAGGAAACACAAAAATAAATTCCGTCCGTCCTTTATTCGCGCTCTCCCGCGATAGTCCTGTTGTTCGACTATCGTATTTATTATGTTATATATATATACAGACATTAAACGAGTTTCCATTTTTCCCAAACAATACTTCTAACGATACTCGACGAAACGTACGAGAAAAAATAACGTCCCCGTGCGATTTGACGCTCGAACGTTTCTCGTTCGAAATTTTACCACCCGTTTGTTTGTTGACGTCGTACCGCGAGGGTCCGACCGCGTATTTGAGCACTTAACATTGTTTTCATCAAAGAAACATCTTTATCGATTTTTCACACGTTTCGGTTCGTATTTCTGAATACTTGTTGCCAACGCGCAGTGATCGATTGAAGATACGTTTGCCATAGCGCGTACTACTTACCGTACAAAAAAAAAAATTGTAAGTTAACACTAGCGATTGGTCTTAAAGCAGTATCGAAAACTAATCGACAACGTAGTGTGAATTTTCATAAAAACTATAATACATATTTGTAATGTCGATCATCAAAGTTGTATCGATTTGGTTCTATCGCGTTTGACAGTGGTGTAACGAAACAACTTGTAAAAACTTTCGTAACTGAATCATTCCAGTAAAAATTTAATTTTGTTTACGCACGATTATACATTCTTGTTTTTAACTCTTCCACGGCGTATACGAATAGAAAATACTTCACTTATAAAATACGCGCACAATATTATGCGCGCTCGTATAAAATTTTAAACTATTGTACAGCTATTATGCTGAAATTGACTTTTAAATCCCACAAACTGTTTGAAAACATACCGTTCAAGTTCCGGCCGTACGATTTCGCGTACGATCAATCATATTCCATACGGAGTATGACATTAAACTGTTAATAAAATAATTCAACACAATAGAGTTTGTTAACTCACAAAAGAACCCAATGTCATAATGTCTTGGATTCGTCTGTTGAAAAAAAAAGTGTAAGTTCATAATGTATAATCCATAAAAGAGTTATGTTATTATTATTAAATATGTTATGCACATACACGCGTGTATCGAGTGAGAAAATTGTGAGACGTTTATTGATAGTACGTTGTTGCGATACGTTTTAAGATTTTTTTTTAGAACCGTTGTGTTAGGCTTGTCGATCGTTAACCACTCAGATTTTTGAAGCCGGATCTTGTACAGAGTTCCTGAAATGCGTGAGAACGTGGAGAGTCATAATCGTTATTTCCGTGTCGGATGTGCGTTCGGGAACTTTTTTTTCGTCCAAGATGACAACCGCAGACCGAATATCAGCGCCACTAGAAACGTCGTTTCGTTCACTCGTTCGGCGAACAAAATACCGTTCACACCGTCACAGAAATATAGGACCCGACGAATAAGTTCGTGGATACGCGAGGGTTTGAGAAAGTGACGCCATTGTTCGTATTATACGTCAAAAAAAAACACACTGTTTTACGAGACAAGAGAGTAGTTGAAAAGCGATTAACACCCGCCGGGACTTTATGCGTTTTTAACGCTTCTGAGTCGCGTTCGGAAGGTTTATGCGTGCTCGCGATCGTATACGATATCGTGGATCGACAGTAAAAAATAAACTAGATTCATCTGGCAACGTTCGCGTGACAAACTCGACCGTTGCGGCAAATAACGAAACAAACGTCTCGTTTCGAGAAACTGTTTTCCTCCTCGGCAGCGAACTCGCGCTATGCTACCGCAGCCGCGCAGGGGTTCTAACGCACGTCGCGACGGGGAAAAAAAAGAAACGTGTCGGGACTGTGTAACCACACGAAATTCGACGGCCCGACCGCGTTTCCGCCGGGATCGTTTGATATTTTATTTTACCGTTTTATATTTTTTTTCTCCGTCCTCTTTTATCATCCGCGCGCGCGTTGTTTCCCGGAGAAGCAAAAAAAATATCGGATATCGGCCCGGCACGGCCCCGTCAGCGGCCGTTTAATCGTATTTGTCCCCGGGCCCGACGAGGCGCACCGAAATCCCGTCAAAAAAACTCGCGGTTCGAAAACGCAGTCGGAGACCCGTGTCGTTTCGGTTGTGTTGATATTTTTGCGCTACATTTTACGAACAATCATAGTAACGTATAAAAAGCGTGTCGTATCCTCGAAACGTGAGAAAAAAACACACACAGTGTACGGGATACATATAATAAATATGTTATGATCATTTTTAATTCGGTTCTAGCGCGTAACAGTTTTCGTCAATAATACCGTTACAACGGTCATAATCGGAACAGAATTTCTTTAGGCGACTTCGCCGCATCTTCGGTGAGGTTGTGTGAACCGTTCAGAGCGCCTTTGGATTTAATTTTTTCGGAATTAATCACGATTGGCAGTTATGCGCGTATCGTTTGTTTTTCAGCTCCACATTTACATTCCTATAGGTTACAGGTTATATTCCATACTTTTAGTGCTACAACGCTTCTTCTCGGGTCTGTGTTAAATATCTATTCTGTGATTGCCCATTTTGTCCGAGGTAACCATTATAGTTCCTGTGGATGTCCGTATTAAATTTCGGTTAATTACAGTTTCCCACGTAGAATGCCATCTTTCTATTTTCGTCTTATTTTCCGACTGCAATTTCTCACCAGCACTCGTCCAGAATTTCGTTCGCGATTCGAAGCGTGTTCTTGTTGAGTTAATCGATGGGTTATTTTAGAAATATTTGGAAAATAACTGTCTCGTGATTATAAAATTAAGATAACTTTAGACTGTTTTCACCCTTTTCAATCATAGCACCTAATGATGAACTATAAAAATGAATTATCTATTGTCACGACTGAATTTTTATAGGTGAGCTCATTCGAAATCGTTTTTTTTTTCTTCGATTTTATTTAACATGCGGAATCAAACCTTCAAAAAACAGTGGCCTACAACATCAAATCACACATGTGACATAGAAGTGATTTCGGTGCTTTTTTTTTTTTTCAAGAGTTGCTGTTCAATCTCGTTTAACTTTGCGTGATTTTTAGCCTGAAGACTTGAACATTTGTTTTAAAAAAAAAAAAAAAACCCAAACGATAAAACAAAAACCACTCGGTCGATTATAATTGATGGCGGTACGTAAAAGCTATTTCAAATGATGGTGAAACGACGGTGGAAAAATAAATTTCCCTCAATCAATTTTATATGAGCAGTATTGGTTTGCATGTTCACCGAAACACATATGAATGCATACACGCTCGTCGGACGTTTGAATAAATCACGAGTGTTTTATTGGTCTGGTGCGTGCGCATTAAGAGTTTTGTAATTTAAAAATAAAAAAAAACCTAAACACACAAAAATTTTTTAATAAATATTAATCGTGTTTTCGCGTAACGCGGCTAGTCGAAAACAGACACATTGTTTATATTGTTTGAGAATGACGCGTTTGTAGTTGATTCGTTTACTATTTACCACTACGCAAATACGATAGTAAAATCACGTTATACGTGAATTTATAAAAATCAATTGTATAAATCAATCGTAAAAAGAGGAAGAATTCGAAAACTGAATAATTAACGTTTTTTTTAATTCACAAAATAATTACTGTCATTTAAATAACGACGTCTATCCATCTGATATCTAAATGAGAATTAAAAGCGTTCATACGCGTTTCATAAACACTCTTTTACTTTTTTAAGGAAACTTCCACATCAACTACGTTTTATATAGTCTACATCGAGTTGAACACCCGACACTAAAGCCGTCGTTTTCGCATAACGTTTCGCGACAAAAAACGACCGTCCCGAACGCCACAGCGTACCGGAATTGCCTAGGTAGAGCGCCGTGTCACCGGACCGTAAACAGTCTCGTAGCAAACGACCTGCTACTTCTGCAGTCATCGTCATAACAGACGACACATTCTATCGGTTCGCCTACGCTTCCTTGCAGGTGTCCAAATAGGAAAAATACGCAATTTCGTCGAAGATAACGGGGTCGTAAAACGGTAAAATCTAGTCGCTGCACGGCCGTTTGATTAGGCGAACTCGGGATCGAGTACTATAACAACGTGCAGTGTGCAGCTCGCAACGAGACGAGACGAACTGTGAAAATACGAGAAACGGCAAACTGTGATAACGTTGTGACGGTGAGGTGTAAATTGGCGAACATCGAGAACCGATGGTGGCGTCAACTCGAATCGACGTCCGGGTCGAATGAGCGTGTCGGAAACGGAAAGTACGTTTCAGCACGACGAAACGCGTGGTTTGCGATTGGAAGAAATTCTATCCGCGTAAACGGAAAGAATATACGGATTTTGGTCAAAGAACACCGGCGAGTTTTGTTTTTTTGAAAATTTACGCACTTTTGGCTTTTCGTTTTGATCGATATAACAATATTGTTTTATTCAACGCGACCGGCGTACGACGGAGTTCGTAAAATAACGATATTATCGTAAAAAAATAAAAAAACCGTTCGCTTCTTCACTTTAATGACCCCCCCGGCTGGCCGTCCATTTCGGATTTTCCTCCGGTCGACGTTTTAAACGTTTTCCTCTTGTGATTTTATTCCGAATAGAGTCCCCCACAGGATGCGACACTACTCGGCCGCACGCAGATCTCGCGCGCCCCGAAACCCCGCGGTCGACCGCCAATGCTCAGAGTTTGTAAAACCAAGTCGGGTCCGCGGGGTGAGTTTTTGACGTTGATTGTTTTGTTTTTTGCTATTGAAGAACATTTTTATTTTTTCGCTGCCCGAGGAACATATTGTCGCCCGCGACGTCGCGTGTGTGGGACAGATCGGATCATCGACATCGCTACGGAATATTAACAATAATATTCCGTCGTAATATTTCGGATCGCAATTACGACGCGTTTCATTCGAACATAGGTGCGCACTAAACGTCCGTATCCTAATCCAATTGATTACGAATTACGCGACGTTATACGAGTATCGCAGGGATTCCGTGTATCGAACGGTCGTATTATAACGTTGTCGCATATACTAGTATAATACTATTGTTATTGTAGAAGGGATCGCGCGAGAGAGCCGTAACGAGCATAAAACAACCCTGCAGTCGCGTTTAAAACACGACGTTTAATCGTTATGGTTTCTGCATAATGATCGCTCGGAAAAAAAACAAAAAACAAACAGTATAAATGTAATGTGTACCGCGCGAATAAACAAAATTCGCCGAGTTTTTTTTTTTTTTTTATACGTGCACACGTGGATTAGCGCAACAACAACGGCGAAAATAACAACAACAATAATTACAATGATGTCAAACATTGTGTACAGAAGCTTTCGCGCACAATATGTGATATTATATACAACACGGGGCGCTCTTAATCCCGCGCTGCGATATTATTCGCGTGTTCGAGTTTAAATAAATGACGGGTTCGTATTATGAGAGAGCATTATGTATACACACGTATCTATGGCAACACTCTGTTTATTTCGACATAATAACGAGTACGCTCGGCATTCCGTTCGCCAACGTACTCCTCGATCGACGAGCACTTACTTGTTCAAAAACGCATCCTAAACATCTTTTTCTTCCATTCGCTTTGCTCCTTCCGGTCGTCCTCGACCTCCGCTTCTCACACTGATCGTTCGCATCCTCTAGGACGCGCAAACGCAGTCCTTACATCGTTTGCGATTCCATCAATATCTTCTTCGCCTCTTCAACTTTCATTTCCACAACTCGCTGCTTCTATTCTCTCGCTTCTTATCCACTATTGGATACGACACTACCTCTTACGTGTTCGTTCCTCGTATTCTATCCTCTCTTATATTACTCCGTCCGAGCATTCTCATTTCCGCAACACCCGTACTATATTATCTGTTCTGCTCTTCTGTCGAACACCCCCATATCACTCTGAACCATAAAACTCGATCGGTCTTACAACTTTCCTTTGCCGTTGCTCTTCTCGTATCGTCAACCTCCCGATCTCCTCTTCAAAAACTATGTTATTTTTTACGTCTCCACCCGTCTAGTCCATTATCAACGTCTTCCATCTCCTATCGAAATGATTTATCGATGTACGATATTCTCGTATCGAACATTTTTCGTAACTTAATCCGTTACTACAGAGAGCGGGTAAAAGCCGGGACCCTCGCGCTCCCCTGTTATACTCCTGCGTTTGAGTTTTCTGCCACTCCACAGGAGCAACCTCACGGGGCGCGATGAAAATCAATCAATCTCTCAAACGATTATCCTCAAAAAAAATTTAATCGAATCCCCACGGCGGACATTTGGAATAGTTCGAGTTTTAATGTCATCGGGCCCGCATTGAAAAACACCTTTCTAAATAAGAAACTCGTCGGTTGTCTTCGCGCCCCGACCAGCACAGCCGGGAACGGGACCGGGACGACTCGCTGCGAATAACGGTCTGAAAGTAGGCCATCGCGGCATTATTACGCGGTAGCTGTGTATACGAACGAATACGGAAAATAGTGGTTCCAGGTCGGGAGAGTGGAGAAGTTTTATCGAAAAACTTTTGGCCGGTTTGCAGTAGACAAAACGGAATGTTCGATCCACCAAGTTTTTAATGAAATCGGAGATTACCATCGTAGTCCACTAAGTGTCTTTAATATGTACGTCGCAGCGACAGTAGGTAAGTAACTGCATTTCTTTTCTTTTCAATGATCATTACCACAAAGATGTCTCTTTCGTGTGAATCGAATCCGAAAAAAATTAATACGTTTTCAACTTTACGTGCGAACCGTGACAAAAATATTTATGAAAATTAGCAGGTGATTAATATCACATTTTCTCTTCAATAACAACCGTACGTTCGAATAATCCCTAAAAGCTTACAATGTACACTTTTTGTAAACTTTATGAATCTGTTTTAAATTCGTACTCTTATGTACAGGTAGGTAACTCAATGTTTTTGATTAACTACGGTAAAAATTTTAATTTTCAGGTTACATAATGAGCACTATCAATCCCGGGGACAATCATACCGCCGGTGCGAGGACTATATAATTTTACTGTTACATTGGGCTGAGGCGAGTTGGCCGGTGGAGTTTTTGGCGGGAAATCGTTATTTTTGAAAAGAGCGTTTCGCTAAACGAACGGATATTTTATACTGGCGATATTGTAATCTCCGTATTATAATGTACGCGTCGCGTGTCGTCTCGCCATTTTTAACGCTGCTGACGAAAGTGCCGTGAAACGCGCGACTCCTCTGTAGACGACGGCGGTACAGTGCGAGTCGACGGCCGCTCATTAATCTTATTCGGAAGATTTATAGGGATTCTCCTCCACCCAGCTACTTCGTTGAACACTGCCGAACGCGTATCGTATACAGGCTGATCACGGCCTTTATTTTCGCGCATAACATCCCTGGTAGATCGTTATTGTTTTTTTCACAATCGTGGAGATTCTGAGCGAAGCGAGGAACTCGCGTCGATTTTACGAATATGCGTGTTTTTGTCTGTGACGCGCGTCGTAACGCCTAGGGTACGAACTCAACGGTCGAAACGCTTTCCGAAGACGTATCTTGTTTTCTTTGTGCGTATAATATCACTCGCGTTTTTTTTTTTTACACGTCTAAAACGGTTGTTGTACCCAAAAACAAAAATGTGAAAAAGCCGGTAAAAAGTACGGCGCGAACGCGATCCGGACGAAATCGATTACTTAAACACACCGTTCATAACAGACAATCCAGTTACCAGTAGTTACATTATTACAGGAAAAAATTAAAAAACTATTTTACGTACCGAGCGTAATAATGTGAGCTGTACTGTTGGTGGTTTTCCAACTTGAGAACTTTTTTTTCTTCGTTTAAACACCCGTACGAAAAATTAATACTTTTCAGTTTTGTTTAGTTTCCAATGGGATTGGATGCAAATACTATTACAGTTTGTTTTGATAGTTAGTCTTTGGTCGAAAAAACTATAGATTTAAGTTGACTTGTTTCTTGGCATACGTGTATAAATTGTCAGACGATGTGTTGTCTACGTGTATAACAGAAATAGTCATCACCGACTATGCTAGGTACTTATCGTCAGTAGTGTTCTGTGTTTGTTATGATCGATTTCAAAAAATATGATACCACAAAGAATCGCCGAATTCAATAAAAACAACAGACACTTATAACGAATCAATCGAGTAATTTCTAACCGAATGACTTCTCGAATTCCTCGTTGTGTTATGTTTAAAGTACACTATATTTGATAAACGATTCCTAAATTCGAACGTATTATGTTCCACGTATGAAAATAACGTTGTATAACAGTAGCAATTATTGTTATGTGTGTACCTATCAAAAATAGAACGACCTGGTATTGAATATCTTTGCCGAACATCTTTATACTGCAGAACACTTACTGTTTTATTGATTTTTAACGTAAATACTTAAAAGCGTCCGAATTTCAAACAAATATAAGCTTATTTATGATAAGTCAACCTAAACTAAACTTATTTGAGAATTTATAATTTAAATTGAGAAAGGAATTAATTTCAATATATCTACGACGTACATCTAAACAGTAGGTGTATAGTAATATTGGCCTCTCGACGAAGATCACTAAATTAGATGTATCTTTTAAATTTAAATTCATAACAGTAATAATATAGTATAGCTCTAGTACTGCTTAACAGTATAAATCAAACAAATACGACAATAGCTGTCGTAGGAATTCCATAAATCACACTTAGTTCAGTAAATTAATATTACGAGCAATTTTCTCTCCCTGCACGTTTTGTAAAACAGTTGCAGAGCCGGTTGATATTTACATATTTTATTTAGCTATTCAATAGGAGACTATTCAGTATTTACTGAAAAACGACCCCATTTTTAATTTTAAGTGGACATTTTTCGGTTATTCGTTTTAAAGATTTATTGCGCCATCGTCAGCAGCTACTGAAGGCGTAGGACGTTTTTACACTTATACAGCTAAAATTATGTTTAATAATAAATTGTGTTTTTTAGAAACACATTGCAACGCTTCATTACTTTGTTCTAAATTAATAATGAAAGATCGGTTTAAATACGAAAATGTATACATTTATTTTATCTCGAACATTTATATAATTTATAATTTAATATAAAAATGTTAATTTTTCAATAATTATTAAATGTTAAAAATAATTTATTTACAATAATTTGACTGATAAAACTCCTGGTGTTCCATAAAAAAACGCCGATTTGGATTTGCTCGCCATTTTAGATTCTAAGTGAAGCGACTTACCAACTATGTTTATTTTTTATTTAAATAACTTTTTGGTAAGAAAAAGTAAGACTTTTACAAAACTATGCCTCTAAGGACTGATGATCGCCCAATTTTAAATTGTCACTTGTTTTTGTTCTTGTTTTTTTTTTTTTTTTTTACTATGTTTATAGTTATGATATAAAACAAAAATTTCAAAATTTCAGAAATAGCTCGGAACGACTTGAAATTTCCACGCGTTATTGGCCAGGTAAAAACAAACGCTCAAATAAAATTGACACCGTGACTCAATATTATGAAACAACAATCGAAAATATGACGCATACACATTACATTTGAAAATATGTAAAATTGAAAATTTTCATTAAGTTTTATCATTGCAACTAAACCAGAATTTTTTCGGGTTTCAAATTGAATTTGATGTAGGTTGTTGAAAGCAATTTTGGTTGATGTTTCCTTTGTATAATTGATGTGACTTTATAAAGTTCTAATGTTCTGTTAAACATTCGTTGAGATGGACGTTCCGAACCGAGTAGCCTGCGTCGAAGGATGATTAGTCTGTTCCAGCGATAAGCACTTAACCCGTTTCGTTAGAAGGATAACTTAATATTGATATTGACCGTGTACAATAGTCGGACTGTAAATCCCGTCTTTGAAACTTTTAGGATCAAGATTAATGAGTGCCACGAGAATTATTATACATTATAATCATCATCAATTCTCCTCGCTCACTTTACAGTTTTAACACTCACACTTACCATGTGCGTCCGTCGATAATGGTCACCGCGCCGCGCAAACTAACCGGCCGAGGCCAAATTACTATTGGAATTAGTTTTCTGAGACCAATCGTCGTCACAAACTTTGATTTGAAAGGACGGTAAATGTACAATAGCATACGTATTAGAGTTAGCAAAGTTCACGGTCAATTACCATGTGTTCTAAATGTCTTTTTGACCGTTGACGGTGGTAGGGTTAAGTACTCTTTGAACGGCAAACGAAAATGCGTACAGAACTTTTTAAAAAAAAATTTCATAGAATCCACACATATTAGCTAAGACGTCTTATTAAATGCGTGTGTACTTGAAACGTCGCCGAGTTCATGTACAATGTATATTAACGACTAGATGCGCTCGGTGTTTAATCGGTCCACGCAAAAAGGTTTGCAATACTATTAAAAGAATTCTTCGAATTAGCGTTGAAAGGTCCAAAAATTTAACAGAAAAACTACGGACATAAATCGTCGTCTGAAATGTGAAAATTCATTCTTGGTCAATATACGTCGAACAAAGTTTCGTACGATGAAATCGGTAAAAACGTTTTTGTAAACTAGATTTCGGATTCGAATTCGTTATGTTTCTTAAATGAAACAACTATAATTCTTTGGACGAAAAGCGGATCATAGTTCGATGCCGTTGTATCGATTCAAGTACTCGTATACGGCGTGTTTCGTGTTGAGTGTCATTGTTTTGTTTACTCGCAGGGACGAGCAAAACTCGCGTAAACGAGTGAGTTTGAATTCGGACGGTGTGTACTGCTGCACGGGTAGTTGTTATACTAAAACGCTCCGCTTTGTTTGTGACGCTCGTTATCCATATTTCGGGCGGGATAAACAAAACGACGGGACGGCCGTTGACGACGTCGTACGCGTCGTTGAGGTTGATCCGCCGGCTTTGGGTTTTTTTTCATCATTTCTTTTCATTTCTTTTCATTTCGTTCGTCCCTCAATTAAACGACGCCGTCATCGCTAGGAGCGACGCGCGAACATCAAACGGACGGGCTCGCTGTCATCCGTTCAAGCTGCGGGGATTAAAAGATCGCGCGGTCACGGTGCTAAGCTCGGGCGACTTAAAAATTACAGTCGGCGGTCCTATCCCGTCACCGGAATCCGGTGTCGCGTCTCTACGTATGCGAATAGCGACGAAGAAATATTCAAATATCACGAACCCTATCCATAAGCGTAACGATAATTCGTAAATTCGTCTGTTAAACGGCGTGTCGTATACGGTAATGTTTCGATGTACGCGACACGTTAACTCCGTCTCGTTATGGTTTGACGTGGAAAACGCGACGAGCTGCTCGTACTTTTTACGCACTTACAGCGTTTTCGGAATAATCCCCGCCAGTGCCGGATTAAACATTGGTGGGCCCCTAGGCAATTAAAATTTTGGGCCCCAACAAAATTATTTTTTACATAAATCTTTAAAAAAATTGTGGTTTTTCGTTTTCACGGGGCCCCTTAAATGAGTAGGGCCCCAAGGCGGGCGCCTACTCCGCCTTATGGGTAATCCGGCACTGATCCCCGCGAGCCGTGGTAACCATTCCGTCTTCTTACCAGAATTTTATGTTTAGGTCGTACAATTTCACGTTTAAACGTCGCGTTCGTCTTGGCGATTAGTTTGAGTACGACGTCGCTGTGCGAAGAGACCGAACAATCCTTTACGGACGGACCGGCTCGCCGAGTTCATTTCGACCCTTTGTCCGGGGTTCCGCGAGCGCGGTGAATACATCAAGTTTTCGCATTATTCATTTTGATAGCCGCGAAAGTCGTTAATATTATTTTATTGCGTGTTATAACGCCACGTCGCGTCTGTAACAGCGAACGATCGACTTTTCGGAACGCGAAACAATGATTTACTGGAAAACTCGATGCAGGATCCCCCGCGATCGTAGACGTAAACGAGACACGCGTAGGCTGTAAAAAAAAACCGATAGGTAAAATATTCCTGTTGCCTGTCCATTGTCTTCAATCGATAAGACGCGTGTGCGGCGTGAAAGTCATTTTAAACGACGAAAAATTTAACCGTTTTAAACGCATAGTTGAAAAAAGAAGCGAGCAGGTCACAGCTTTGGGCGAGCGTCTAATGTCTGTTTCGGTCGGTGTAACACGAACGTTTTCCATTCAATCCGAGAGCGCCGATCGTTACTTTCGCGATGAAGACTCCGCCGAGTGAAGCTCGGTTTTTTTTTTACCGCATTATCGGTACACGAGAAGCATGTATATCACCGTTTTACCCAGCGAGTAATTTTTTCTATCGAACAACAAACTTCAAACTTCACAACACGTTATAATGACAAACTATGAGGAATACGCGCGGTAAATTCGCAAAACTTTTCGATCTCTCCGTATACTGTCAGTTTTTGTCATGTTTACCAACCATTATCTGTTTTAGGAACATCTCCGAACAGTTATATTCTTCCAAACACACATAATAGTACCGTGCACGCTGGCACGCGAGAATGCACGAAAACCCGAGTATTTATAAAGTAATGAACAAAAGTATATTATGTAATATTCAAGAAACTGTACGTGTTTTAATAAGCTGCTATAATGCTTAGTTAAACTTCAAAGCGGGCGAATGGCATGAACAAAATTTAATAAAATGCCAAACTCCCTGTTTATTCTGCTGAATTACGGCGAAGGCACGCACGCTACTCGACAAAATTTCAATTAATATCCGTATTCCAAGAGCGTGTCGAAACAACGTACACAAACGAAATTTTAAGCGCAACACACACACACGCGCGCACTTGCCTGGTAATATTATGATTTATACGTTGGAAAAATATATTACACGCGCTCAAAACACCTATAATAATGCATCGTGATAAAACGGTATTATTAAATATAAATTTTATTATTTCTGTTAAGGATTCGTCCGTTACGTTATGTTTAATATTGAGCGAGTCTTTAAAATGTACGAACGAGTTTGATTTGTGACTTGAAACGTAACTGTAATCGTGGTAGAAAAATCAAATCGATCACTTTTTCCTATGCCATCAACCGTACATAAAGTTCTAATGTGACCATGGCTGCAGTCCGCTTTATCGATCGAATAAAATAGTGTAAATATAAGAAAAAATAACGTTCGACTTTACCGTAGGTCACTATAATTTTGTCCACGAAGATCGATTGAAACGAGTGATGAAGACCATTTTTTTTATCATCTAAAACGTTTATTAGCGACTGAAATTCATTCCCAAATAAAAGAGTTTTTAATCAAACTTTCACTTAGTAAACGCTCCGGCCCGCGTTCACTGCAATGTTGAACTCAATTTTTAGTTCTATCGAGGTGTCTAAAATCCAGTTCAACTGTCTACAAATGCATTCATTCCTTAAAATATATCGTGTTTTTTCAACTCTCATTTTATATCATACGAAGATTATGCATCGAAAATACGTATATAAAATCAAATACACGAATGCGTTACAAACGAAAAATAACTTTGTTTTTACGTACGAAATAAAAGAAGTATATTTTTTTTGTTTCCTGCAATAATCACATTTGTTATTTTCATATCGAACGCTTTTTAGATTCAGAGCGTCAGCGAGGAACGTATTGTTTTTACAATAATATTTTTAAATTTTTTTTTTTCCGTCAACAATTTTCGATTAGAAAGAATGCTCAGATTTTTAAAGTCAGTACCTCCACTGATAGGCATATAAACTCCGGTGGTACTTTGGAAGAAACGTTTTTTGAAATCGCCTACATTTTGAGTTAAACCCTAGAAACCAAAAATAAAATTGGAAATTTTGGAGAGTCTTACGGCGAAACGTTTGAAATTTTAATATTTGTGATGACGTTTTTTAGTAGAAGTAGCGCTCCAATCCTTACGTCGAATACCACACAAGAGTTGGAATTTTGGTTATAAAATCTGTTTTAATTGAAGCACTTTTTTTTATTTTTATTATTTTCTTAGTTATTTGCCTACCGAAAACGACGAAAGTTGCAAAATCACCAAACCCGTCGTCTTCAGACATGTCGACTTAGTATTTTGGCCATAATGCCCAAAATAATGATCCGAACAAGCTGAAACTCTTACGTGATGTTCAATTAAAAACGATACAGGTTCGATAAAAGTTTCTAATGATTTTGAACATTTTTGAGTTAAGTATAGAACTTAGAAATTCTCGAAAAATTCACCATGATTAGACAACTGAACTCGCTCAAAATCGTTTCTTCGATTCATCGTTGCTCTCAGATGTTAAACAATACGTTCAAACCACAACTTGCGAACCAGCGACCCGTCCAAAGCGTAGTCGCTACTCCGTCAAACTACTCGCGCGACCTACAGTGATTCCGGCTTGTGTTTTTTTTTTTAATCTCCTCAAAATATATATAATCTAAGTAAAAAATCGACATATGCGTAAGTGATTAAAATCATACAAACGAATAGATATTTTACAGAAAAACGATATTTTTCTAAAAATCCGTCCTAAGCACACCTGTCCGCGTATGGCTGCACGTATAAAGGGAATAAATCGAGCATACTCACACATACGCGTTCGTGAGGGCCCAACAACTGGAGGGCTATTATTATTATTTATTTTTTCCCAACAATAATACGAGAGCGGATTTATGATAACGCATTTTTCAAGTTGAAGTGCTCGCTATAATATATAATAATATATAAGGTCCGTGTGCGAGCAGATGCGTTTTCGCCGGAGCACACGATTTTATTTGTTCAACGACCCTCTTTTAAAAGTCCCAAGAGCGTGTTTGTATATTACTACTACTTGTTTTTTTTTTCACCGAATTGCTGTTTCTTAACGAATTTCACACTCATAATGAAAATTGATTTATATTTCGTCATTATCATATACCCAGCTGTCGCGGGCTCCTTTCATAATTTGATTAATTTTAACTTTCCGTGATTACGGAAGTATATAATACGTCTTTTGCGTGAAAATAATAATTATTATCAATTAATGTTGAAACGCGTGAAGTACCCGCACAGTTTTCGTCGTGGTTACAGTTACGGTAACTTTTGAAAACGATAATTGTTTTTTATTGGATGACATTACGCACATTAAAAATGTATTAGTCGTGACAAAGTAGGCATCGACATTTGAATATAACGTCCGAAAATAAGGAACGCTCCTTTCTATAAAAAAAAAAAACCATAATTTTAAACTAGTAGGTAATCATTGTATAAAATTATACATCGAAGGCTCAGATTTAAATGGTCTTGTTGTTTTTTGTTGTTGTCACCGCATACGATTAATTTTAACACGTTGAATTTTTTTTTTTCAGTTTGTTTGTTCTCTGACACAGACTTCAAACAGTTAGAAAGGAACGGATGAGAACAAGAAGATACATTGTAACTCGTAAAAAATGTATAATAGCTATGATACGTTTTTGTATTACAAACAACTATGTAAGTTAAATAACTCTTGCATTTATATATTCAATTAATTATGATCAAGTAGAAAATGTAAAAATGTGTTTAGAGACAGTTTTGATTTAATTTTGAGCGTATAAATATTATATTTGTCTGCAGTTTAGCACAAAGAGATTACAAGATTACACTCCAAGAAAAACTAGTTATGAATATTAATTTATTGATATATTTTTTTTTTTTAAGATTTTGTTGCAAAAAAATATAAAAATATCTCCATTTTTTCGCTATTAGTACATCATTTATAAAATTACTTAAAATATAGTTACAACGTTTCCCATAGTCTCGACCAACATGCATAAATCAAGAATTCATATTTATATATACATATATTTTTTTTTTTTTAGCCCATTATTCTTCTATAGTATTATTTTAATGAAATAGTCGTTTTAACGATTTTTTTCTTTGCAATCGGCTTAATAATTTATTAATTAAAACTGTAGAATAAATTAAAAATTGAATAAACCCCTTTCAAACCACAATATCTCAGACGAGAAAAAAATGAAGAACTCAAAGTATAAAAAAAAAAAAATGATAATAATTTTGAAATCTTAATCTTGACGATTTTCATAGTGAACATATTATTAAGTTAAATTTAACCAACAGCGATGTATAACGTCACACAGATTACTAAGGTTTGTACATTTAAAGAAAAACTAAACAGCACGTTTGAAATCGTTCTGTTTTACTTCAAGTTTGTGCTTATCATGACGTATTATTATGTCGTTGTGTTCGAATTGAAAACGAGGTGTATTTTTTTATCATATTTATCATTATTAATGTGAAAAACATTAAGTATCGTTAAAATTATAAGAAAACTCGAAGGGCTCACTGGAAATTCTACGGTTTTTGATGGTGTTAGACGGCATTTGCATGAAATGTATTATCTAATCGTGTTATCGAACGAATAATTTTTAAATTTTAAGGACGTGTTTGTACTTTTACGGATACCGTCGATTGTGTTAGAGTAAATGAAGTATCTCTAAACTGAAATTTCTCATACGATTTCTTCGCAGAAACTGTTTTCGGCCTAAAATATAAAATATTATGTTATTTAGGCTCTTCATACGTGGAAAATAATAAACGAGTTTTTCAATAAAAATGTCTAAAACACACTTACACGCTGAACGCCTACTTGGAATATAATTTGTATCAGAATAAATCACGAGAAGGACGAATTTCTCGGCATTTGGTTTTTTATCGCATATAAACCATGTTGTATTTGACGTGATTCGAACAAGAACGATTCGGGAACAACTGTACAGTTTTACCGTGTTTTAGTGTTACTAATAAAAACGGCGTTTGACTTAGCAGCCACTTGGCGTTCCGATTTAATCTAGAAATATTTATACGATTTTGAGGAACAACAGGGACGTACGGGATGGACGAACGTTTTGTCGTCGTCCGATTTGAACCACCGTACTACTACTGTATTTCAATCGCGATGAATCAAAGTCGTCAGGAAACGATCGAAATTTGTAGTCTCGCTCGCCCGTGTTTTTCAAAACTCGCGGCGACCGCCAATGTGGGACTCGAGAGCGATAGGACACGTAGCGTGGGACGACAACGACGCCGTTCATTGTTTGCGCAGCTCAAAAGTCGCTACTCCGCGCCGCGGCCGCGAATCAACCGGAGGGCTTGTTTTATTTGTTTATTTATTTGTTTGTTTTTTTGCCGGCACACAAACCGACGCAAACGAAAGAACGGCAAAATACCGCGATAAAAACTTTACCGGCCGTCGTAAATCACGATTAAACGGTAATTTCTAATCCCGAGAAATCGCGACCGAGCGTAGTTTGCGCGCAGTCGGACGAAAACGATCCGCACGAGTCCCGCGACGTTCGTTCCGTGTTCCGAGGACGAATGTGAAAAAAAACGCGCCGTGATCAGTCTGGGTCGGGCGGGTAGTTTGAAGGGGTGGGTTCGGGAACCGCGGTTCAAACGCGTTATTTGACGTCTGGAAGCGATGTTGCCTTCGAAAAAAAAAAACGATTCCGATCGAGCCCGGTTGGTCAGGATACGTCCTGGTGGTAACAACCGCGTATTATTGTTAAATATCTGACAAAAAACGTGCTCGGAAAATTGTTAAAAAATTAAAAAAATACCGAGCGAAAACCGTTCTTTCGTGACGTGTTGAACGTGTACATGAAAGTTCGAAAACGAATAGTTTTCGATTTTTCCATCTCTATTCCTTGGGTTTCCTTTTCTTTTCCCTCCACGTCCATTTTTTAACCTAATCGCGCTTACTAACTGCTTCCTCTCTGCTCGTCACGCGCTCATCTCGGTTCCCTCTCGCCTTAACCACAGGCGAAACGCCCACGCCAATAACTCTCGCACCGTATACTTAGAATTATGATAACAGAAATTCGTCGAGATGAGCTTTTCGTCGGCACACTGTAATCCGAGAAGAACAGTCGGGGTTTGTCAGGTGGAAAAACGCGTTTCCGACGAAAAAACTGTTGCTTTGCATAGTCAGTATTATACGGGTATACCTCTAAGTACGGGTTTGCGGGGACAGTTTATTTTCCCTATCGATTCGGCGACGGCAGACGTTAATAAAACTCGCAATTTATCTCTGGATATACGCCGCTTATATTATTTTTTCCAGCACCGCGTAATCGAGTGCGCGAGCGTTTCGATCTCCGCACATAAATCGGCATTACTGCTGTGGGGGCTTCGGTTGCCGACGAGAAGAAAAAAAAAATAATAACACCGATCCCGCCCGTCTGCGCTTCGACGTACCGATTTTACCGGTGCATTCGACGTTTTTAATAATATTACTAAAGTGCGCGGCTTCCGGATCGGTTTTAAACGCGTTTTTTTATACGCGATAACGTAGAAGTAATGTTGTTATAAAACGGTCAAAACGCACTCTGAAACGTGTCTCGCGGTAGATGAAACGAAAAAAAAAAAATTACGCCTCGGCACGCATCGAAACGGTCGGGCCGATTTTGGCAATGTTCCGGTGAAAAAATTCAACATTGAAATAATAATGTAGGCACACGAGTCACACTGGCAGTGTCTGGACCGCTCGTCGTGTAACTGATACATTTTTTTCGTGGCTATAAAACGTTCCCGTTTGTTCCATCGGCTTCGGAAAGTCTATGTCGTTCGAATGACAGTTGCGTACTCGAGATTCGCCTTAGAACCCTGATGTTAGAATGTGCAAAAAACTTTATAATATTTCGCTATCGAAACGTTATCGTTTGGCGTACGATAGGATATAATGATTCTCCTCTGTCACTGTGTTTCGTGCCGTCCAATTCGCTCGGGCCACTGAAAGTAGAGCACGTTAGCCATCGTAACGAGAAATCTTTTTTTAATATTTACGCTGCGTAATGGACCCGGGGTTGAGTTGATTAACCTAGTTGACCTAGGTTAGGTCACGTCGTACGATTGGTTTGAGAATTTTCGCGCGATACTCGACGAATTGTGTGACGATCAAAAAGCAATCAAACCGCAGACGACGAAACACCGACGGTACTCGGGATACGTTGGAGAAAAGCGCGCTGTTTCGTCACCGGGCCTTGTATTTTCTCGGTTCCCTGCCTGGATTAAAAATCCCTGCTGTTCGTACGGACACGGAGCACCGGTGAACTGAAGAGAACAAAAAGACATCGGCCACTTTGCGCGAACCGAGACCACCGCCGTACGCGAGACAGAACGCTCGTCGGTTAGTTGAAAACGGCCCTGTCCTCGCCAGCGATAAAAGCGCCGCGGTTAAAGTTTTCAAATTTCCTCTCGGGTTTTCGACGCGCGCCGCCGTGTTTCCGCCGATCTCCTGAAACGACGCGCGCGCGCGAACTACCTACCCATCGCGGCGAGATATCGTCACGTGACGACGAGTCCGCCGCCGTATTCCCTTGGGGGGGGTATTGTTGTAAAAGCCGATTGCGACATCATAACGAAAAGTTTCGCCGGTGAAACGCGATAAATTCCAGAGCTCGCAGGTCCGTCCACTGCCGCCGGGTCGATACCGAGGAAAAAAAACAATTAATCCTTATCGCGGTAACGTCCGAAAAAATTATAACGTTTATTGATTTTCGATTTGCGAGGTGAGGTAAAACGAGCGAAATATTTTTTTTTTTAGCTAAAACGGTTATCATCGTTTTGACCGTCTCCGGAACGCGTCTAGCGGTATCGAGGCGATTAGATATTTACACTCGTCCGTAAACCCGTTCGTTGAAAACGTGTCGGCATAACGTAGAGATAACACAGTGTTATTCGTTGCCGTCGAAACCGTCGTGAAACTTTTGAACACGGCCCGCGGTGAAATTAGCGCTTTGGCAAATACATCCCCCGTTACTTGGCACCAACGGGTATTTTTCAGCTCGCTTTCGGCTCCTCTTTTCTCTGTTTCCGACCCTCGTCGTTCGTTCGCCAATTGAATTCCGGTCCAAAAAGTGGTGATTAATACGTTACGAGCGCTCACGATACGACATCGCGCGTCGACCGGATCGATATTATTTCGGTGTGTACAAACGCGGTGCCGTCTTGTGTACAGAAATAAAAAGTTTATACACCGCGATAATCGACTACTTATACGCAAAGTCGTTTGGCGCAAAACTCGAAAGGGTACGTACGTAAAAACGAGTCGCGGTTCGTAGATGACGGTGATTTTCCGTAGTTTATTCGTACGCGACTTTTTTTTTCATACACTCTGCATTTGCGACGCGCGTACTTGAAACTGAAACACGTTCGCGAATAACACGACAAAATCGTATTGTTCTCGTTTCGTACGGAACTACACCAGCGGGTTTTTACCGCGAACGGAGAGTAAAATAAACACAGCCAAAATAAATAAAACAAAAATTCATACAGTTCAAATACGGTACCGCCGGTCCTATCGTGACGGAACGTTTCTGGGCCGCGTTAAACACGGTTTAATACGACCGGTGTTTATTTTACACGCTTTATACCGCTGGGGGGACGTTGTAAATTTTCCAGTAGAACAAAACGTTAAAACAGAGGAAAATCAATGCCACTTGAAAATATATCCTGCACAAAGCTGTGTACTACTAACAAATTTTTCCACATAAAAACGACTAACCTAGCCGAGTAGTGTACCCAATACAACTCAAATGTGTTTACATTCAGATACTATGTAATACGTTCCTACGAAATTTCTAAATAAAATCACGACTGTTCGTGGTTAAAATAATTTGTAAAAACCCCGAAATGTGATTGACGTTAAGTAACTCGCTTGGAACAGTGTGTCGCTGTTGTAGGTAAACATTTTTGATATAACGCGATCCGTTTAAGTCGAAAGAATCAGGTTAATCAAGACATCAGGTATATACTCACTAAACAAGCGATACTCGGCGACTTTTCTGTGACAAACAGTGTCGTGGATTATGCTTTTGGTTGTATGTTTTTATATACATATGTATTGGCGATCGTATAATATGTTCTACTCTGTTTAGGATTCGTTTCAAACTGTTTTTCGTAATTCGCAAGCTCGTACCGACCGGACAATATCGAGTAAAAAGTCGATTATCGTTGTCGTTATTATCAGAAACATTTTCCCGGTCGAACTGCGCCCGCGAAAATCCGATTCGCGCTCGTTTCTACCATACTCTGGATGTTCATAACAGTTTCTCGTATACACACACTCTGTGGGTCGTCTCTCCGGACTGCTGAATTTCAATTTAAGAGATTATCAGATTCTTTAGATTTCGAAAAAAAAATAGACGCGTCTTGACGACGTAAAACGTCCGTAAAATAGAAAGACGCTCTACTCGATGTGTGTAAATAATTAGCGAACGTCAGCCAAAACGTTTTTTTTTTTTTACGCTTCTTTTTCGCATACTAGGTACATCGTCGTCGCGTTAACGCCGCTCGCGTTCGTCGTCCGCTGCGAGTTTTACACATTAATCTTCCGACATGGATCATCCCTGCGCGCGCACCGTTCTCCCTGTCGAACGCACATTAAACGAATTTCTTGCGTTTCGAGCGCCACTCGCTCAAACGCAGCGCGAAAATGCCCTATTTACGGTGTTGCGATTATAACGTATATTGGGTCGCGGTGTATGGTTAACGAACGACGATCGATACGCCTATAGTGTTAAAGAAATTACGGGTAACGTGCGGTGTATATCGTAGGTACATCGATTAGAACCGTTGAAAACAGTTATCGAACACGGCGTGTTACGGAAAACATCCCAGAAAGAATTGGGAAAAAAAAACGGTTCGTATGCCAGCCGTTCGCGAAATTGTACAAATCCATACTCGTTTAGACCGCGGCGTTCGAGTCTTTTTGTATAACAACTCTTAAAACTCAAACGGCCCCCTGTACTTTCTTCCGCGTGTCGTGTACGCGTAAATTTTTTTTAACGAATTTCGGGTAAAACTCTGCAACAGTCGGAGAGGTTTACAGAGTTTCTCTAAAAAGTATAAACGCACCTACTCTAGTCCGCAAGTGACATTTACGTCGACGCGATTGTACTAGGTGACTACTGATTGACTCGTTTCGAGACGAGAAACTCCAGACTGTCACTATGTGTTTTGAAGTAGGTACACACTTTTTAGGAACGTTTAACTTTGGAACGTAGATGATGGCGTTCGAGAAAATTTTTCAAGGGTTCTTAATTTTCGAGCGAGTTACGGAGGGATTTATGTGATACGAACTTTAAAATCAATAAAATAAAAACGTTTATTTACACAAAGCGATGTGAACGCTATTGTTTTTTTTTTTGGCAAATAATTCCTGACGAATATTTCTCGCCGGCAGGTATTAAATAAAGTTATCTTTTTTTTTTTTTCGTCGTCGCGTTACGTGACGATCGAAAGCTTCGAAAAGTAAATAATAATGTATATTAAATTAACTCGCCGGCATTTTCACTTCGACGAGCGCATAGTGAATCGTCGTGTCAAAGGCAGATTACCGGAAGATGTATTGCCGTCTGAGAGCACATCAGTCACTCCGCCCTTCGCGCGACTGTTTATTTTTCGTGTGGCGACCTAGACGAGAAATCCACGTTTCAATTACAAGCGTCATATCCGTGCAAAAAATTCAGCGTACTGCACTCTCGACGTGAAAAACGTATTCGATCCGTATAGAAATCACAAAACACAATGTTCACTTCCGGGTTTGGAGGTTTGATGCATCCGGAATAAACCATAATACATATGTGTGTATCGTAAAGGACAAAAAACTATTATCGACAGTAACTTTGAAAACGGTAAAGGCGCAGTAACGACTGCGCTTCGGGTACGGGTCGATGGTTTCAAAGTTGCGGTTTATCCGTATTATATTTAAATATCTGAAAGCGTTCGAAAAAAAGAAAAAAAACGATTCCCAGCGAACTGTCTAATCTAATTAGGTGCCGAGCGAAAATAAAAAGATCTCGAAATTCTGCCTGGTAAAAACTTGTTTCAATGTTTTATAACGTGTTAAATCAATTTAGCACGTACAAGTCTGAAAACAAACTAGACATAATTGTTTTATAACGTTACTTCGATACGTACAGCCGTTCCGAACGATTTCGCCATTTCCGTCGCACATAACTCGGAAAATAATCAAAACAACGAAAAATGTTTCATATAAAATGAAATCCCAACTTTTATGTGGACGTATCCATTGGTATACTCTTCCTACCCGAAAACGTCATTACAAACCTGGAAATTTCAAATCTTTCGCCGTAAAATTCTCGATTTTTTTGTGATTTTGGATAAAACTCAAAAAAAAAAAGTTCCACCGGAATCCATAAAAATTTTTGAAAATTTACTGACTTTGAAAATCGGAGCATTCCTTCTGTGCAAAAAATAGTTTGCATAACTTTACGAAACAATACATTCAACGCTCGTTGCTCAGAATGTAAAATGTTTGATTAACTTGGTAAGAATTGTAGTTCAAGAATCTTAGATATGGTAAAAAAATAGCGTTGGATTAACTAGACAGAAAGAGTAAACTAAAATAAAAGAATATAAAAAATTAAACCACGTTTCTTACTAGCAATACAAACAATGCTATTATACCGAATAAAACGCAATTGTATCCAAGTTTAAAACTAAAAGTTCTTAGATTACAATTTTTCTCATTTTCTTTGCAGACCTTATATTATTTTCGGTTTAACCCATTTGTACGTCTACAACATTTACAGACGTACAACTTAATCATACCTGGTATTATTAAAACAAAACACTCTTTTTCTTTTTTTTTTTTTCATTTTGGTTTTGAGAAAAATGTGTGAATTAAAATAAAAACGCATTTCACTGCTTTAGACACACACGTAATACATATTATTCAATATTGTTTTTATTCCGGTTATTGTAAAAATAACTTTTAAAATTCGTCAAAACATTTTGTGGAGTCTTATGAGAGTTTCTAAAAAAACTCTAAAATATTTATTTTCTCTTACATCTATGAACATGGTACTGTTCATATCCGACGCTCGATACTCGCTTTAGTTTGCGGAAAACTCGACTCATCGGTTCGATAAGTGTTATTTCAAATACTTAAAACCCGCACAACGAACGAAATGGTATAATGTTCGAGTTTTTCTGAAAATACGGTGGAAGAATTGAAGAAAAATGTTGAGAAATAAAAACCGAAAGTTTCAAACTTGTTTTATACCGTTATTTTCGTTTTTAGCTGACACCCGTGTTGTAGATTCTCGAGTAATCAGCTGGAATAATTCTGTACGTAGAATCGTACTGAATTCAAAAAACTCCGCGCACAAACGTGGGTCAGTAGTTTACAAAAGGTTCGCGAAATAATATTTTATAAGAACGTATAAACGTGTATTGTACACAAATATCGTTCGAGACCGTTGTAAATTAAAATATAGAGTACCTACTCCGAAAACCAAACTACCAATACTCGCGCGTTTCTCGCGTTTCCCCGTGATGATCATTTTAACGACAATATCGGGACGATCCAGAACGAACGGGTGAGACCGGGCGATATTAGGTGGGAAAAAAAAAAGAAATCCTGTTAAAATAAAAATTGAAAAAGGGTCTAAAACGAGACCGCGAACAGTAGAAAGCGTCGGTCGAGAGCGGACGGGAAAAAAAAACACGTGTGTATATATATATACTCATAATGTAAAGAGACGGGGAAAAATAGTAGGAAAAAGTTGACGTGCTGCTGCATGGTGGACGGCGAGCGAGTCGCGATGAAAACGAAGAAAAAGAGCATTGTTGGTTGGCGTTTGATAAATTGCCCCCGTTCGATTTATTTCCTCGGGGACAAATGACACCAATAACGCGGCGGCGGCGGCGGCCGGTTTCGGGTCGGCAGCGGTTGCCGTCGACTCTTTCGAACCCTTCGCATCCGCCGCAGCCACCCCCATCGATCGTCCCCTGACGCGGGGGACGTTCCCCGCGACCCTTGCTTGGTGTGTTCGTTTGCCGTTCGCCCCGGCAGGGATAGAGGGGGCCCCCGCCGTCAGTTTCCGCCCCTCGTGTCCCGTCGCGCGGCAAACGTCACCCCGTGTACACACGCGAACCGCGGTGTCGCACGATAAACAGCTGTCCACGCACTAAAACAGTCGAAACTTGTCCAGGGAAAGACGGTGTAGATTAAGAAGACGAAGAGTTAGTTTTTTTTTATCCCGACAAAAAAGAATCAAACAGGTCGGCGTGGATTTCGATACGCCGTTTAGAACGGTTTATACGATGCAGAAGTGCCTGTAGAAAATCTGCTGCGAGCGATAATCGCTAATATCGGTTCTGAGCGAGCTCTGCGCAGTGATTACGGGGAAGTAAAGAAACAGTTAGTCGCAAAGTTCGGTTTACACAGTCTGTCGATTGTTTTACTTGTTAAAAATTTCAAACCGTTCGGACCATAATCTCAAGACGTATTTAACGTCGATCGCACAACGGTGCGTCATCCCGTATCAAAATACTAAAAACTTTCAACACTTTTTTTCGTACGCGTGCCGAATCTATCGTGCGGATTTTTCGGAAATTTTTCCGTTCGGAATTTTTTGTATTACAAAAAATTTTTGATTTTCAAATCTAAAATAACTAAACATTAAAGATTATCTGATTTTATCCGTGTATAAATGAACATTAGTTTCCTATGGCGAAAAAAAATAGTAGGCCAAGCCAACAAAGTACCGAGTTGGTAAGGCTGATAACAACGGTATAATTAGTTGAAACATTTTGATCGATCGTTACAATAATACTGATGCGCAATGGAAAAATTTTGGGAGCCGTTTGTAAAGGAATATTTTCGATTCGTATGTATTCGTATGATTCAAAACCCTGAGATTAGAGACCGATGTATTTTTTAAAAATTCGGAAAAGACTTTTAAAAATTTTCGTTATGATTTGTTTCGATTGTATAATTTTTTTATCGCTAAAAATTTAACCAGATAGCAGGAATAACGCAAAATGATCCGCAAAACGTTGACTTGTTACGGCGAGATTATGTTGTTTAGAATTCGGTAGGTATTGTGTAAAAAACGTTTAGGGAAATTTTGTTTTCGATTCGTTTTATCCATCGACACGAAGCTGTTACCAATTATTTTAAGGCTTTCGCGGGGCATTAAGTATACGAAACGCGTTTAAAATCGGTTTTTAAATAATTGGATTTTCGGAAATAAGAAAGAAATTTCGCTGAAAATCCCCACCGCGTTTTAAACCGTTTTAAGATATTTCTCGATAGCTTTTTTTTTTTTCCATACACAAAAATTGTATTTATATTTTTGATTCGCTCTTATATCGTATTTTGTTTTATTATTTTTCGTCGTACCGTACTCGTACACAGAACTCTTCTCTCGTCGTTCTTTCTTTCGCCCTTTTTTCCCCCGAAGGTCACCGAAGTCGTCGTGTGTGGAATCCGCAAACACGCACGCTTTTATACACGCTCGACGTTTAGCCGTGGTCACGATTCACCCTTAGCGCAACTTTCTCATCAACCAGAGTTAAGCCGACCGCCAACACGCCAGAAAGTTTCAACTCTTCTCGTGAATCGCCTGCGCCGTCTCAAAACCACGTGCCAACTAGCGGCGAACCGTGTGCCTCTCTAGTTTTCATTATTTTGGCCAAACTCTTTTCGCCACGTTCGATTTTAATCAACGTCCGCCGTGTCCGATAAATTGTTTACGTGAAAAAAAAAAAAAATTCAGACTTTTATCGTAAAATCGATTGAAACACGCGTGAGTCTATTATGTTTTGTTGTAAAACAATTATACGTTTTTAAACTTTTACCCGTTCACGAAAATTAATAATAACCGTTGTTATTGATATATATATGCGCATACGGACACTTTCGGCTTTATTTTGTACAAAAAAAAAAAAAAATCTACCGATAAACAGCTGCAGTTATATATAAATAGCAGTGTACGATTTTAATATCGTATTGAAATAAAATTATAATAACAAACGCAGTTGTTCACTAAACTAGTGGAATATTTTGAAACTGTACGGCTACGATCTTTTAGAAGGTGCACAATATAAAAAGCGTACGCATTTTACCATCCGTTTGTTACAAACGCAATAAATACACATCAAGATAATCGGACGTCCATGATAAAATATTTTTATTTTCAGGTCCCGGCATTGACAATACCTGCGGTACGCTTTAGTCCAGTTCAACCGTCCGGGGTTACGAAATAGGGAAATAAATCTTCGCCGCGGAACAGGTCGAAACGCGGTATCGGATACGATACAGCCGATATTATGCCACACAATGATTTAGGAAATAATCGATGGAAAAAAAAATAAACAACAATTCAGCGAACCGATTTTTCGGGTCCGTGAGTGAATTGTACGTTTCGGTAATGCACGTAAGATGCGAACGTGGAACGACGTGTTTTGCGTACATTGTGTACGTCATCCATTAATTATTGTTAAATTATGACCGAGCAGTTTAGATTTTTAACTATCCTTTCAGTCCATTCGCCAATCGAGCTACTCGTAATTTTTTCAAAAACATTATGACAATTTAAAGTGTAACAATAAAACGAAACGATTCAAATAAAATTCCTTGTGATGTTCGTTTGATATTTTCAAAAAAAAATTATAAATCCGTACTCGAACGTTCCGGATCGAATATAACAGGCTAAATGGTTTTTTCTCGCTCGGCCGTGTTCTGGCTCTAAAATATCTCAAAAAATATAAATGCGTCTTCGAGTGAAACGTTGAGGGCACAAACGATTTTCAGGACGAAAAGCTGTTTCCGGGCGAAGAACGCGCGAACACTATAAATTCGCGGTTTTTATTGGGGGTCTCTTAAGTCGTCCCAACTAGTCCGGTATCGTGATATCATATCAGAAACGGTTTTTTTTACCGTACTTAAATCCGATCCCTTTGATTATATATTTTAAGGCGTGCCACTGACAATATAATTGTGAACACAATCGTAAAATTATAACCAAAACAGTCGGGTAAACAGTCGCACCACGAAAACACGCGACACCGTAGATATTTCCGCTGTTTTTTTGGCCGTTTAATTCCGGCGGCGTGCTCCGTCCCTCGTGCTCAGGGATGGGGAGGGAGGGAGCGCAAGTGAGAGGTGTAGATCCTCTCTCGTTAATTTTTTCAGATTCTGATTATGTTGTAAAAAACATTACGATTTTACAAAGATATCTTTTTTTTTTTTTTTTAATTGAAATTTAGGGAAATAAAAATAGTTGTCAAACTAAAAAATTGACAAACGAGCATAGACGATATTTTATTCGGGAATTATTTGAAAATTTGCTCAGTTTTAACGTCATAACCAGTAAATCAAAAATCTTTTCGAAAAAACCGAAAACTTTTGTGATTTATCGCAATAACTTCTCTAAAACCCGGTTTTTTTTTTTTTGTAATTCCTTTGAACTCGCGTACTAGTACTACTAGAAAAAACAAACTACAAACGAGGTCACAATCGAATGCCATTCGCAAAGTAAGAATTATTGGAAATAAAAATCTTTCGAAAAGTTTGGCGCTGTCTCAATTCGATGAGAACTTTTTAAATTTTAGTTTCCAGACTCGAAATCATTAAGACCCGATCGCGGGTATTTGTTTGTTTGTCAAGCATAGGGATTTCGTCTTCGCGATTCTCGTTTAGACAGACCGTATTCATCGAATATTGGCGAATGACGTTAGGTACCAATGAGAATACCCCCGTCGTGAGTTAATTATTCATCGAATAATCGATCGGAATCGTTTTATGTGCCGTTGCCGCGTGAACCGACCGATCTCGTGTTCTCGTATTTTTTTTTCAATTTTCACAGCGTTCTTACGACGATTAAAGTTTGCGTACAAATCACCAAAAATAAAAAAATCCGCCCGGCCCTCGCGACACGAAAATGATAAAACCACGCGCGCGCGCGCGCGACCCGGTCGCGACCCGCGAAACGGCGCCGCATATTTCAAACGCGGAAATCGAAGGGCGCGCCGAGGGACGGTCGAAGGGGCGGAAAAAGAGAGAAGGGTATCTTCCGCGCGGCGTTAAAACTAATCAGCCGCGATGAGACCGCATCAGTCATAAAAACCGTCCGTGTACACTAACGGTCGCCTACGTGACGTCGTATTTCATCCGCGTGTTTGCGTCTAAGTGAAAACTCCACGTGCGTGGGGGCGTTTACAAACGACCGGCAATCGGTGGCCGCGAAAATCGGTGATTTTTTTGATTTTTTTTTTGCCGTACCCTCGCGGATTCGTACGCGTTCTCAAACGGAACCGCGTGTTATCACGCTGGCTTGTGTCCCGACCCGGCGTCGTCCGGGATTTAGTCGGTCAAACGCACGGTGAATTAATTCCGAACGGGTGAAAAACGAGCACACCGAGTCACACGAATTTGGAGGAATTCCTCGAGGGAAGAAGAACACCAGAGGTTGACTTCGGAGGTTGAATTTCAAAAAAACCCTCTCTCGGCGCTCGTCTTCGTCGTATAGTTAGGGACGTCCGCGCTGATTTTCAAGTATCCAGACCCGGCGGTACCCAGCTGTGTGCACCGATCGGTTGAAAATGCGCCCCGTTTTCGCACCCTCGGAGGTCGAATTTAGAAAAATCCTTTCTTAGCGCGCCCCTCAAGGAACCTCTGTACGAAATTTCAAGTCTCCAGCCGTTTGATCTGGGCGTTGATGAGTGAATATGGGCGGTCTCCTGTTTAAGGTCGCGTTTTTCGCGGTTTTGTCGCGAACCTGATTGAATTTTTTTAAAACCGTTTCTTAGTGAGCACCCGCGACCCTAAGGGGAAGCTACATACCGAGTTTCATCCGTTCGAATCCGTTCGGTGGTTTTTGAGATTTCGTGATGAGTGAGTGAGCGAATGGTATTTGGCTTTTATGTGATATAATATAGCACGCACCCGCCGCGGACGAAACCGTCGTTAAGCGGCGCGCTTTTTTTGGATTCTAAGCGAAGAACGAGAGAACGGATCGACGCTCCGGTTTTTGAAAGGTCCGTCCATACAAACTCCGACGGTCGGAGGTAAAAAAAGAAAATCGGGGAATTTCGGAGAACTTTACGGTACGAACATTTTGATATCTTGAGAATTTCCAGTAAATTTTCTGGTAACTCAATTGACCGCGGTGATATTTCGATGCTATATCTTATTCCAAACGAATTTTCGAGTTCTACACATTTCGCGAGTCCGAAAACACACGAATTTATACTAGTAAAAAGCCCGCTGGAGTGCCGAGTATTTTTTCGATCGGATTGACCGGTTATAATCGGTAGGCCGTTGCAGGGTATTAAAGTTTTCACTTGTCATTTAAACTAATATTTTTTTCTTTTTTTTTTTTAACGTAACCACGACTCTCGGAGGTTTCGGACCATTTTTATTGTTAAATTTGGTACGTTTTTACCAGAACGTTTACGTATTGATGACTGAGCTCGCTCGGAACTGTTTTTTCGATGATTTATCGTTGCTTTTAGACATTAAACAGTACGTTTGGACAATGAACTCCAAACCAGTAACACGTCCAAAACGTGGTCGCCACTCCGTCTAACTACCCACGCGACCTAAAATGATTCCGATTTTTTTTTTTTTAAACTCTCAAATCTTTTCAAACCGTGACGAAATACGAACTACACAGACCTTAAAGTATGGGAAAAATTCGCATAGGGGACATGATTATATAATAAGATTTTTGAGCGTATTACCCTTGAATACAGATTAAGTATAATAACGTCGAATATGTTCTTTACATACCACAGATTGTTCTACCGTTCGTCTCGTTTTCAAAAATTATGTAGGATTTGAGCGCAGTTTCGATCTTTTCATATTATGTACCTCACAATTATTACGATCGAATTTCGGACTACGGTCATTTTGTTTGAAGATTTTATTTAACTTTTGAGATCCAGAAACGGAAACGAAATGAATGTTTTTGAAAACGCTTCAAATGATTCGACGTTTTCAAAAATCATTAAGAAGAATCAAACGAATTATCGTTTGCAACGTGAATCAAATACCACCAATTCTAACAATTTAGAGGATTTTGTAGATTTACACGTTAGTTATTACAGTTTCATAAACCGTTAATTATTCAGTTAAGAGACTTGAAACTTTAATATATTCCGAACAATATATATGTGTTAATATTTTTCCTTTTTAAAAAATTTTGAATGCTGGTCAAATTGGTTACATGGTACGTTATTATTTTGATTTGACGTTACGTGATTTCGGCCCATTTAAAAGTTATGATTTACTACATAATATTTTTACTAGTACGAAAAATCAAATGTCTGATTGCTACAAGAACATGTTCTTTTACACTCGTTACAACAATTTAAATTGTCAAATTTCGTTGAGAATCGTGTCGAGTTTTAAGACTCTCTCTTCTATTATAACAGACAAAACAAATCCTTATTCCCTAAGCTTTTAAATAACTGTACTTTTGAACTAGTTCGTTCTATTGTTTCTGTATTATATATTTTGTATTTAAGTACTCGAGGGCACTTAACTTAAGTGGTGAACTCTAAACGAAACCTGAATTCCTGTAGCGCTAGAGTTCCGTTAAATTAAGTTTACTTTACAGCAGACAATGCCGTTAATGGATTAGAGCGGGCAAAGAGAAAAGTAAAAATTTTTTATTTACGCAAATAAACGAGGAAAGTAACGTTTAAGTATTGAAAGATCGGAGGACTGAGATTTACTTGAATTAAACCTAACTTGAGCGCTCTGTGCACCTAAATCGTAAGACCGCGTGCGAACAAACAGCGTGTAAATATGTTTTTCATTAAATAAAAAGAACGTTCTCGGATATATGTTAGGAGAGTGAATGACGTTTTGCGCGGGAAAAATAACTAAATATATTTATTTGAGCAGTTAGAACATTACAATAGCGTTACCGGTCGAAAAAAAAAATAAAAAATAAAAAACTTTCGCTCAAAGTTAATTAGTTTTAGGTTGAATCCTTTTTTTTTTTCCGTCGTCCGATGTATGTTTTATAAAAATAAATCAAACACGAGTATAGGGTGTACAAGAGATATCAGTGTAGAAAATTAAACTTTCGGAATAACGGGGTAGTTTCGTTTAGGCGATAGAACTCGGCCGTTGATAAATTTAACCGTTTCGGTGGGATTTAAATCAAATTTATGACCGAACAAGACTCTCGCGTGCAACCCACTCTATAACTCAAAATCAAATTCGTATAAACGTAATCAACTACCACTGCAGGTGCCGTTGACGGGCCTCCCTCCGTCGCGCGCACGTAAAACCTCCCGACACGTTTTGTTATTATTCGTTCGAAATTATGCGAAGCGAATTTTAAGCTGTTATTCCACTCGGAATATAAAGTATTAGTATATTACATTTTCACAGTTACCGGAACATAATATCAGATTTGTGTGTTTAGATCAATTCAAAAACGGTTATCTACATTTTTATCTCGGACGATTTAACCGTGTTATATTTGCAAATCCATCCGGACGGATTTTGAAACAACGTGTAAAGAAATATAACTCGGGAGAAAATAACAAAAAAATTATTTTTTTTTGTTTTGTTAAAAAATAATCGTTTTCCGAGTTATTTATTTTTTATCTATTGTTTTCTGTGTTCGAAAAAATAAGAAATTGATTCAGCAGTGCCGTAAAATTTTTTAAAAAGTTATCTTACTATCGAGGTAAAAAAATTTGCTCTTTATCTTATCTAGATATATTTTTCACCAACTAACTTTTATCTTTGTGTAGATAGTTAATTATTCATCAATATACAACACTGTACGTGTTACAATATCGCGTTTGTGTTACACAACCAAACGATAACTAGATCACGTTCCAAAAAAAAAAAAAAAATCGTTACCACACAAAACGATGTAGTTTTTACAATAAAAAAAATGGACCGATTTAAAATTTGAACTGGTTTATTTATAATACGTGATTTGAAGTGAAACGCACGATTTCCTATATCTACCGTCAAACACATTTTAAACCCACAATGCCATTTCAGTTTAACTATAGTAAGCACCTACTATATGTTGCAATACATCGTACATGCAATGTATACGAAAGAACACAACAATGGTCTTTAAATCCGATTTATAACTTTAAGTTCGACACAAAAAGGCTTAAATCAAGTTCTCCCCGTGTAGTTTTTTTCGGTTTTAGACGTATCATACTGTATACGTCTTATATGTACCTATATATCATTCCAAATTCGTTCTTGGATGCCAAGAATGAAATAAATTTTTATTGGTAATGCGGTGACGCGGGCGAAGTTTTAATAAAAGAGAAACTAGCGACTTTGATTCTTTTAAACACGTTTCGTTTCACGTGTTTTCTTTTTCCAAAAGAAAGATTTTATATTGAAGGATTTTCTTTGGATTTAACGGTACATACGTGCACAACGGCATACCGGGCACTGTGATTTGGTCTCTGTGTTCCTGTTCCCAACGGGTTTGGTCTGTTTTATATTTTTAAAGTTGTGCGCACGCGACTAAAACTGATTGAGCAAGATAACTATGTTTTACAGTTGTGAGTTTTGTCTGCCTCCCAGTATTGTTTTATATTGTTATTAACTCGAAACATATCCAGTACATTCATTCAGTGGAACTCATCACCAAAAACTACTGATAAACGGCAAAAAAAATTGTTTCGAAATATTTTGAAAAAACAATTGATGCTTATTTTTAAAATAGTTATATTTTCGAGTTTCAAATATTGAATTTCAACCGAAAATTGCGATGAAATCAAAAATTCATATTGATCCGGAGACATCAATTATGACATGACAATATATGAAATAATAATTGGATGTATTTAATATTAGAAATAAAATGCAATATATTATTTTCCATTGACGATTTTTGAGCAAAAATACTACATTATAATTAAATTCAAAATCACAAACAACTACAACTCAAATGGTTAACTGACGAATAAATAATGAAATGTATATGTAATATATATGTATGTGTTTAATATATGAAGCTTTTTCTAGTTAAATTATTGAGCATTTGTTTATTATTTTGTAAACATTATCGATAACGTTAAACGTCATCGAAAATTGACGAGTGTAAACAGTATAATTTTTATTGGCTAACTGGCGCATAAACTTTTTTTTGTTATGTAAAGCTAAAAAACCAATTTCAAACATTAGTATTTAATATAACTCTGTTTCTATTTTTTTTTTATTATTATTATTGTTTATATTATGTTCAAAACGTTTTTGCATTTTGAACAAATATTGTTTTACAGAGTATTAAATTATTAAATGTTTTTTTTTTTTTTTTTTATCAGTTTTATTATTCGTTTTATATTCGTAGTTTACCGATAATTTCAACGTTAAGCATAAATCACCGTATTAAAAATACATCTAGCCTAGGTCTGACACAATGTGCACAATTTTGTTTCCCATACAATTTTTTAACTCTATAGAATCAGGTATACAATCTACAAATCGACATTGTAATTTATGACTATATTAAAGTTCTTTACTTATTATTTTTTTTTTCGACATATTATCGTTATGAAAAAAACAATGATCATCTACAAAATCGAATACTATAGAGGTACGTTGTGCAAAATGAAACTGACAAAAAACAAAACGTGAATACATATTTTAATATTATATTTCTCGTGGTTAGTTCATTTGAATAAAATAAATTTTTTCCAAAATCACATAAAAGTGTACCGTAAATATGATTAGCGTCTTCTTGAAATTTAGTCGCAAAGTTGGTAAAACCATGGAACCAGCGAATGGTGAAATTGGCTACATAGGTCACGTTGTTTATGGTTAAACTTGGGGGGTTGTTGTGGCTTGTTTATAATTTAAATAATTATAACAATAATAATAATAATACTACAAGAGGGAGGTATTTCCGTAGACAAAGTAATTGTTACCGAGTGCTAAACATTTGGTCGTTTGAAGAGTAGGTATTCTCTTTGTTACGAAATTTGTCTCCTTTTATGTCATCTAATTTCCGGTTTTATGACGTCAATAAATAGAAATTTAAACTATTTCTCAAGTCGTACAATATTAGTGGACAAAAACTGAGTAAGGGATTTTTGTTTTAGTTTGATAACTCTTGGTAAACAATCTTTAAACCGGTTACTTAAAAATGCAATACAAATTTTCATAGAAAAGATTTTTGTTGTTTTTAAAAAATAGCTATGCAATCTGAATAATATGACGTTTTAAAAATATATGCAAAGTCTACTAAAAATGTACAAGAAAATAATTTCACGATGCGTAAGGCTCTCACCGATAAAATTGTCTTTGAATAATCTGATAAATATGTCTTGTGTTACATAAAAATCAAATACTTTAATATGTAATATACCTATATTATACTTCAAACCACCAATCTCGAAAAAATTTAAATTATTTTTAAAATGAAAATATGTGTATGAAATTAGCTAGTTGAAAAACAGAAATATGCCATTAGCGAAGATTTGAAGTAAGTCACTGATAAAAAGTGGATAGTAAATTTCTTTGTAAGAGAATATGTTTAGAAAGAAGAGGAATCAAAACCACATATACGGACCGCGAGTATTCAGAGTAAATCAGGTTAAGCTACTTAAAACCACTTCATATAAATTAATGATTTTTACAAAAAATAGAATAATAATCTGAGCAATGCTCAATTTATATAAAAGGATAATGACAATATTTTTCCAAAAACATTTTCATTAAATTTTCATTTTATAATCGGACATTTTTCGTCATTCCAATGACCGTTTTATACTCAAACGTTTTTGCTAAAAACCGATTTGCTTGTAATTCGCTTGTAAATGTCGAATTAAAAAAAAACATAAATAAAACGCACATCAAACCAAATATACACATATACAGAAATTAAAGTGTTTTCCAAATATTGAGTTGAAATTGGAATTTGCGGTTTCGAAAGTTTCACAAAATATTTTATATACATTTAATCATATTAATCCGTATTATCATTTATTTTATACGTAATCACTAATTACTCCTACATTTTTATAACGGCGAGTTTCAAAAGCCGGGATTGCCTTTAGAAAAAACGATTCTAAGCGATCTCGGTTGTTTAGTATATACCTACGTCCTGGTAAATGTTTTGATAATTTCAAAGTTCTGTACTTTTATCAAACCTGTATTTTACCTATTTGAATAATACGTAAAACTTTGTTACGATAATTATTTTGGATGTAATGGCCAAAAAACTAAATATATATGTCTGACGCCAGATTTGGCGATTTCGCCATTGTCGTCTTTTTCGGCTCATAACTCGGAAAATAATCAAATTATCAAAAAACGCTTCATACAAAATAAAATTAAAATAATAAAATCCAAACTCTTACGTACTATTTAACGTAACGATTGGGGCAAATCCGAAATCGTTATTACAAAACTGAAAATTTCAAATTTTTCGCCGTAAATTTCATGATTTTTGTTGTTTGGTTTATGGGGCAAAACTTCATAAAAAAAAAACTTCACCCAAAGTACCATCGGAGTATTTAAACCTGTAATTAAAGGTACTGTTTTTGAAAATCGGAGCACTCCTTCTAAACGAAAAGCAGTGAACAGAGATAAAAATATCATCATTGTTAAAACGATTCATTCCTCACCGCGCTCAGCATCTAAAATTGAAAATAAAAAAAGGAACTATTTTATAGTATAATAGAATTTTATGTATTTTATTGTAGGGGCGTATAATTTAATAATATATACTTATATACGCTTTCAATTTTTTCAATTTTTATACAATTTAGCGGACAAAGACGATGAGTAGAGGTAGTATACGGTCGATCATAGTAACAATATACGTTTTATTTACCTAATTTATAAATACCTTTGGTGTTGTTATTTCGATACACGCGAACGTTCGTTTCTAATATAATGTAATATTATGCTATGCTAATGGTTCCATCGATACATTGTGTATGCACAACCAAAACCATAATATTATTATATTATGCGTAAATCGCACTTGAATATTAACAGTTAACACGGTACATACACTGCTCGTAGATATTTGTTTTGCTTTAATGCACCGGCGTGCGAGTGGTTTATCTTTTATTTACATATTTTAGAACCGTGTTTTGAGTTCAGTATTCGAAACGCGGATCAAGATCTGAGTTTTAAACGTGCTAAAGAATCTCTTGATTTGGGTTTGAATTGAATATCATGTTAAACTAAACATAACATTGTTGCGTATTTTTTAGTCCACGCTTGTTCGGGTGACATTTACCGATCGTAACATATAAACCCACCGAAAATAAGTAATAGATGGTACATAATACTTGGAAGTATTTGTCGAAATGTCGTTTGATTTTTTTTTTTTTGTTATGATTCAAAATCGAAAAAGTCTAAATTTCTAAACGTTTACAAAATTAATTTAAATATTTAGTCATTTTAAAATATAAACTTTTGAACAATGTTTATTGAATTTTTTTGATCAGTAATGTAAGTTTCTTTAAATATTTTATAACTACATTCTAATTGTTATCTTAACGTAAATAATAATTGAAATAAACGCAAAATTTCAATACTAACTTACAATATTATTGTGTATTCTTATAAGTATCGTTTATTTATTTCGTGTCGTTATGAGACGAGTGAGTTTGGGAAAATTAATTTTATGTTTTTTTTTTTTGTTGTTTTTGTCTGGGAATTATTATTCCACGAGTATAGTTAATAAAAACCATTTATAGCCTTCAAAAGATTACAAAAAAAAAAAAAAAGAATAAATAAAAAAAACAACATTAACAATAGCTTGAATAGTGGATAATATAATATTATAAACACCGTTTACGCATTAGTCCGCTAAATGGTGTAATTCTTTAAAAGCCGACTCTTTAATTGCCAACTAGTTCATTACGACAAATTGCACGCTTGCTCTTGGTTTTTTTTAACCCTCGAATGACGTTTACACTACTTTTTGTTTGCACGGATTGTATAGTCCACGAAATCGTGACTTTTTCCATTTTTATTTTCGCAATTTAAAATTACAAAACACGTTAAATTTTTTTTCTCTACTCGCGTTCGATATCCGGATTTCACAAACATATATATATATATTACATAGGTGTTATTATTATCGGATTCGTGAGAAAAAGTCGAACAAACATTAAATGGAAAAACTTAGACGACCAACAATACCTACTATGTTTAAAGAATTATAAATTTTTCAAGCTTATTCGTATTGTTCTTATAATAACGTTCAATTTTGCTCGTTTAATATTATATTTAACGTTCAAATCAGCATACCGTAAACTGTTTTTTCCTATTTTATTCGCTGTAGCAATGCAAATTTTATTCATGACGAATATCAATATCACTCAGTACGATTAAGAATTTTCCGATCATAATCGGATACACAGCGAATTGATTAAACTCAATCTATAATAACACGCGAAACGTTATTTTTTTTATACATACCGATAAAATTTTTTTCACATTTATTTCGTTTTTGAACACTTAACAGAACACTCAACAACAGTTTTCTACTAAGTATCAACTATAATGTTCTCATTATCCTTGTTTTTTTTTTATTTTTTGACGAATACAAATACTTGTGCAAACAAGTTAGGATCGCGTCGACCATGTAAACAATCGACAAATAATCACGGTGAAAAGTTATCACACGTAATAATTATCTAAACTGATCCAAACACAACCGAATGGTATAATACGGTTTTTACAAGAGTATAGTTTTTTTTGAAAACACTACCGGTGCAATAATATTGCTCTAGACGCTGGATTAGTCTTAATACGTATACAATATAATGTGTTATTCACGCGGTCAAAAAAGTCGAATTTCGTACCTGGAAAATATTCGTAAAACGTTTGTGCGAATAAAATTCAATAGCGTAAAATTAAAACGCGGTGTAAAATATTGTTAAATAAAATATGATCGGACGTTCCGTTTTAATTCATGCCTGACACGTGTAAATAAACACTAATCTCGCGATTTTAATCCGGCGCCGTAATAATAACACGGTAATCCGCGCACGACGCACGTTGAACGTTCCGCTGAAAAATAACGAAAAATTAAAAGTACCCGATACGACACGGACGTGACTGATCACGTCATAACCCGTA
>CM029363.1:2622664-2737886 GCA_017140985.1 Hormaphis cornu
CCGACAAATAATTTAAAATTAAACGCAATCGTACCCATTATACTATTAAAAAATTATTTTAAAATAGAAAATGTACCACGTCTCCGCTTTGGGTTCCTGAATCTTGCCGAGCAAACTCTCGACTGACGACCGGCGACATTGTGTTACGTGTGATAATATTGTTATTACAATAATATGATTTGACAAGTCAATTACTATAGGCAGTCAAACGTAAATTACTTCGCTCATAGATTGATGCCAAAATTGGACACGATATTAACGTTGCTCTGGCTAGATTCCTGCCGTTAACACCGGCTGTGATGAGAAATTCGAATCGCTGTAGATTATATAATATGTAAATAATGTTGACGTAAATGATCGTAATTGAAAACAAATATTTTCAACAAGAAAAAAAAAACGTCTAAAAATTTGGAACTAATAACATAATATTTGATATGCGTCAACATACTGGTAATAGTAAAATTTGTTTGACCTATAAACCTGCAGTCATCACAAAAACGCAAATAAATTCATCGAAACGAATAATGTACAACACATGGTTATAGTTAACACGTTAAACGTTGGTAAACCATTTTGTAATAATATTATTTTCACGAAGAACTTCACCAGATTTCGGTCGATTCGTATAGTTTACCTGTTTGACAGAAAGTATTGCCATTCGCCGTCGTTTTAATTTAATTGAACACGTATCGATCAAACGTCGATTTATTTTGTTGTAAAACACCGAAACGGCAAATCTCTCGTGAATATATCTTCTGGTCGAACGATAGCTATATTGTTTTCGTATTCAATAATCATTCCACCGCCCTCGTAATCGAACGATTTCATCATATTCAAACGTTTTTTTACCCGACGATGTGCGTGTGTGTTCGTTAGCGGCTGGCTTTTGTGCGCGCATGTGCGTGAAAAAGGTTCTCTAGATCCGATGCGCGATCGGCATGCGATGGGAGGGAAAAAATCGTGAGCATAAATCAGTGCGAAGAGTAAAAAAAAAAAAACTGAAAAAAAAACCATAAAAACACATTAAACGAGCGCTCATAATCCTTTACCGAAAAATGTCACATCTGTGGTTGAACTTGGAGAAAAAAAATATTTAATGCGAAAATTAATCAACGTTCAACCCTCCGCCGCACAAACGCTGCGTGATGCTCTAAAAACAGCGGGGACTGCGAATACAGGCCGGCTCGTTGCAATCGTCGTCCTGCACATTAATTCGAGGTCTCTCCCATTATTTTCGGCCGCAAAATAGATTCAAAATTTAAAAACGAACGTTTATTTTATTTTTTTTATAGAACAAGTAGTAACGTAGACGCAGTAAAGAAGAGTCGCGCAGAAATGGCTAGAAACTCGACCGTCGACGATTCGTGTATCGGAACAAAAGTATACTGTTTTCTAAAACTTGGAACAAAAATTAATCATTAACACGAATATCGGTTTAAAACCATTCGTTCCACGAAACGCGAGTTCCGAATCCGAAAAATTGAAAAATTACAGATCTATTGCACTTTTAGATATTAACAATTTTCCTCGAAAACCCAAAGAGATCTAAGTCCCTGAGTAGCCCTTATACCAAATTTGGTGAATCTACTGTGGCCTTTAAAGCGCAAAGTACAGACGGAAGGACAGACAGACTAAAACTATAAACAATCGTTGAACAGAGCTACTAAATTAATAGTAAATTGTGATTTGGTTAAGTACGGAATGAATATCGATCAAAAATATAATTATGTGTTTTTTTTTACATATTTTCGGATAATAGAATAAAATTGCTCCTGTTTTAACTTAACATAAAAATTTCGAACTCTAAGTTATTGGCCTAAAATGATCTCTTGGTGGTTTTTTTTTTTTTAACATTGATTTAATTTTAGTTTATTCATTGAAATATGAAGCGAAAATTCACAATGTTCAAAGAGACTTCAAATTGTTTGAGTACTTATTTTTTTATTAAAAATGTATTATAAGTCATTTCAAATTAAAGACTGTACGAAGAAGAATTAATTTTAAAAACTTAACTGTAGCAGTTTTCATTTTAATAAATTTTAACTAGTCATTTGCGGAATGTCTTTTGATCATTTGTTTGCGCGAGACGTTCAGATAAACTGAATTTTTGTATTTTTATCATTAAAATTTTAATTCAAATAATTTCATTCGCTTCGTAAAATGAATTTATAATTTTTCCACTAAATTCCATGAATTATGCTGTTTGGCGAACTCAATAAAATCAGGTGATCTTGAAATACGAATTTTCGAAATGATTACATTGTACATTATTTTATACGCCCTGTTTTTTTTCCTAAGTAAACCGTAACTGTTGATAAAATACTGTAAATTCTAAGAAATATTGTGATTGGGGCAAAAGTCTATAAAGCTAGAGATTTATCGTTGTATCGAAAGACTGGCTATTGAAAACTGCACAAAAGCCCGTTATTAAATTAATGTCCGTACCGAGAATTTTTTTCACCGAATCTGAGACGAACCGTATATACTTTAAATTTCTCGTGTATTGATCCGGCGACTCGCCCGCAAGCATTTTCGATTGCTTTCTCGAACGGAAACAAAATAACTATTAAACACAAACGGAATTATTATAACATGCATGTTTTCACAATGCGAGATGGTTCAAACCGTTTAATATGTAGACGTTTTCGATTGTACCGGAAGCAATAGAGGAACTCTTTTGAAGTCGTCGTTCGATAAATGTGTTCTGGACATTCGACGTACATATATTATATATATATTTGTACGTACCTCTTTACAGCAATCGACCATTCGGTTTCGGATAACTTCAGAGTAGAAATTTGTTTTTGTTTTTTTTCGCAACCTGACCGTTCGCACACGATTGATGGCGTTGAAATTCGAGAATGTTACGTCTGCCGCCCTATTTAGAGGTAGGTACCACGCTAGATATACGTATTGTACAATGACTGGTGAAACAAAACAAAAAGTTCAAAACAATGCGTCGCTTCATCGATCAGAAAAATAACGTTCAACACCATTTTACAATGAACGTTGAAAATGCCGAGGCTTTTCGGGGTTCTAAAGTTTTTTCATCAATATATTACATCTCTTCGCCTCCTGTCACCGTTCGATAACGAGGCGGGAAACAGTTTTTTTCTTTTTTTTTTAAATCACATTACTTCAACCGGCCGGGACCACTGTTGTTCGTTCATTAATCTCGACTCGCTTTGGCTCGTCAAAGTTTTACACATCGAGTCAAAAGAAATTACGTCGACGCCACCTTTTTTTTTTTACTCTATTTTGATTTGTTTTTTTGTTTTCTTTGCACTTTTCTGCCGTGTGACCGAAAACGCGAAGCTCACTCCGTTCCATGCATTTTCCCCGGCAACAATGGTTTGAAAAACGATTTTTTTTTCTTTTCGTTTTCATTTTTTTCCGCCCTCAGTAATTTAAAAGTGTCGTGAACAGAGAAATACAATTAAAACCGTTACCTATTTTCCGGCGTCAAACAATAGAATTTGGCCGGGCGAAATAACAAAAATTAACGCCACCGGGCAACGCATCACGCCCACATTATTCAGAGCCCGGCCACGAGATTTCTAAATGTGTCAAACTTGCTCATTGTCGATTATTTTGAGAGAAAAAAAATCAGCTTCATACCAATTACGTATAATTGTATTCAGGTAGGTACATTTATATTTGAATTTATTTTTTTTTTTTTTCCTTAAAGAATGGTTAAAATTACTTCCGCTAGAACAATAACTTCTGTTTTAAGTTTTTATTATAACGTGAAAGTTTCCTACTCGAGTATTAAAGTCTTGAAGGCGAGGAGATTATAACGTTATTTAAATCGAAAAGGTACAACGACTACTGTTCTCATTTTTTTTCTTTTCGTTACATAAAATTATAAGTTTTACTATATCATTCTTACTCATATTGTCGACCAAACGCAACACAATTTTTTTTATAGGTAAAAATATTCGTTTCCCTCTGTATGTTTCGATTAAAGGCAAAGTAAAATAATTTAAGTTTATATCGTCTTTATTTTTAATTTCGTAATAACAAATCTCCGTCTTTCATTCACGCCCTATCATTCTGCCTTTTCTTTCACCCTGCTTTGTTTTCGTTTGCCACCCTTGTTTTCAAACTCCTTGTACCGTCAACCGTGATCATTTAAATCCCCTTCATCAACACCATTTATCTTCATATGGTCTGCAATTATCACATAATATTGTATTACCAAAAATAGCAGTTTTTTCCTTCGTTTTCTTACACGTTTTCTCTCGCCGTTCTCAACGCATTACCAATTCAAAATATACCCGCTCAATTATTTTAAACTAATATAAAATCTACTTAAATTTTTATACTTGCCTCGTGTTGAAATGAATAATCCACAAGTTGATAGGAGCCAATTTTTTTATTTAAAAGATTTCATTTTTTTTTTTTTTTTACGATACGACAATGTCAAAAACGGTTACACGTACAAGTGAAAAAAAAAAAAACGATTAGTTTCATCCGTTTGATTTTTGAGTTTTCCGACGGCATACAAACTGGAGCGCCCAAAATGCCACATCGATTTTGGCCGACCAATGGAAATCATTTTCATAATTTTCGCAGGTTTTGGGTAAAATAACAGTGGGTTCGGTATAGACAAGATTCGCGTGGATGGCTAAGGCTCTCCACTTTGTCCTGTCAACCGTTTTCCAAGCGTTCAAATATTTGAACGAGGCGCTGCTGTTTCTTTAGGACCTATTTAGGAATAAACTTAGGCTTCTCCGCCACCACCACCGCCACCACCACCAACAACAACAACAACAACAACGTCAGTCTTGGTCGTAATAATATACGCAATTAAATACACTTTTTCATTATACAGTTCCACCCTTTCCCACCGTCGCGGAGCACACAATATTATTGTTGAACGTGTACACTAAACGTCTTTGCGACAGCCGATCGTCGCGGGGGTGAGATTAATTGCTTGGCGTGACGTCGTTGTCTTTATTGTTCCCGAGACGCGTACACGCAATAACATGTCATCAAAAGCGACCTCTCTGCCGCTCTCTCTCTCTCTCTCGCCATCCTTCTCTCATTTTCGTTTCTAAATCACTCGAATTCCGCACCACCTACCGCTGTTTTGATTACCGAATTTTCATTCGTTACTACGATGCAGAATGTAATTTTTCACAAAAAAAAAAACGGATTTTATAACGGATTTTTCTTAAAAAAAAAAAACTTTGAATTATACGGGGACAAAAGAAGAACGTATGGTTCGTGAGAAATCGAAAATTCTATTTATATTGTACGACTGTAAACACTACGGGTAAAATCATAGGTAGATACCGAATATTTTACCGTTACAAAACGTCACAGTGGCGAAAGTATTTTCACACACCTGCTCGGACCGATCTTGTCTCAATCGTCCGAAACTGAAAACTCTAAAAGGACGCACTTTCGGAAGTGTTTTTAGAGGGATTTTCAAAAAAAAAAAACAGCCTGGACCCTAAGTTTTAACCTAGATCTCGACTATAATAGTCTCTCCGTCCAGTTTACATTCAGAGTGTGTAAATAATATTGCCAACTTATTAATATTGATATTTTGTGAGGTTTAAAAACTAAAATATTTTGAAGTTATCGCCAGCATTCTACGGTAAACAAAATTTTGCCGTAGGTATTTGTTTTCCGCTCAGACACGGTGATTCTTAAAACATGAATTATTCGATCGACTTAACGAGAAATTAATTCGCGTTTTCGTTGTTTCAAAACTATCATTTTTCAAACTCCAACGCTCGTATCTCGGAATTCAGTTATGACTTACGTAGGTTTCAATAAATAACGGGTAGGTCGCATAACATATTAGACACGTTTTTCCATAAAAACATCGTTAGTGCGATTTAACAGCAAACGCGTGGCGGAATCGACGAAGAAATGGGTGAAATAAAAATAATCAACAAATATCGTAAAGTTTAATTTGATTACATTGGCAGTTGCTCAACTGAGTTCGAAGTTGTTGCGAACATTGCAGGGTACTGTATCGCGCGTGTGTATATATAGCTGGTAATGCAGAACGTATTATTTATACGCAAACTCATTAAAAAAAAATCAAAATCTGTATTAAATATAAAACCTTATAACTACGCATATCAGTGACGAATTAAGCTTTGACTACCTATGTGGAAATATTTCGGAGAAAAAATAAAAAATTGTTTACGTGTGGGGGTATAGTCACTAGGCGAAGAAATAAAACATTAAATGACTGTAAAAATAACCACCAGCTTTCCGGTGAACACGAGCTGTGTATACAATGTAATATTAAATAAAAAAAAAAAAACAACGTTTAATGCGTATACATAAAACATCATATTATCATCGCGACGATGAAAAGTAAAAAATTCATATGCTGAAGTGAATAGACCATATTTATAGGAAATATAATAAAACGTATGGACGTGTTTATAATAATCGCGAACGTACGTCGTGTTCAAACAACGAGAACAATTTTAATTTTAATACAATCCACCATTAAATTTCACCGTTAATTATCAAACACAGAGAACCGAAACACCGAAACATTTTTACTGCCACGAAATCGATAAAAATACTGTGTGGAAATTATTTTTTTTTTTTTAACTATGTTTATTTACGCCATCGAGGTCAAATAAATAAATAAATAAATCGTAACAAATAATACGAGAACTTTTTCTACTTGTTTTCGTTGTTATGTGCCGATGTGTCGAACGGTGGTCGCTAACCAGTAAGATGTTGAGCAGCAATACAAATGACCGTTTCAATTCACGGTTTTTTTTTTGTAACCTATCACACAAAAAGTTTTTATAAAATTTTTTTTGAAAATCGGACGAAAACATTGGTCAGCTTGGCGCGAACGAACGGACGGACTGGCAAACTGAAATCGTAAAATATCGCCGAAAAGTGCCTGCGCTTAATAAACGAAGGTCGAATTTTTTCGATGCTCTTTTACAACTCGAATCTACAGCGACGATGTAATTATCGCAACTGTAGTTTTCATAGCTGTATATGATTATAGTGTCCGAGGATCGCGTGTGTGTACAACGTTTATCGAACTTTCTTTTATGAAGGGTGGTACCCAACAAAACTACCGTCGTAAGCCACATTCGCGAAACGATCATAAATGTTTGCGATAACCAGAGATTATTAAAACGACTTTTTGCCGTACTCGCGCGTTCGTTTGAAAAGTACGGTCCCGTCAACACCGCTCGGGTCTTGCGTGACGTCGCTTCGCAGTGCGAAATAAAATACGGTTCTATCGGCCCGAGACGGAGGAGCAATTCAATCCTGCGGAGATAATATTTCCGTTCGTAAATTATCCGGAAAAACGCGCGCGGACGTGCGGCGCGGGCGCTTTCGGGCGACCCGCGTACGTGCCCGAGCGGTTTTATCGTAAAATTTCGGATCCCTCGACGTTCGAACCCGTTCGAGACGTGCCCGAACGGGTCCCCGCGGACTGATCGTGTACGGTCTTCTCGTGTTTACGGCCGTCGCGAAACATGCACACCGTCGCGGCGGAGAAAAGTGTGCGAAAGGGGGAACCGGGGGGAAAACGGCGCGATAAACGAAACCGAAAAACAAGAGCGAAAATAAACCTGACTTCCCGTCCGGCTAATAACGGGGAGGCGCGTCGTATACGAGTGGCCCCCCCGCGTAGGTGAGAAGACCTAAAAGCTCGCGACCGCGACGAAACCGGACACCTGATTTTCGCCCGTGACGCCGTTACGATTGTATTATATTCACTGTATATTTTCTTTGAGAGTTATTTTTTTATTCAAACAAGCGTTTGATTCTCATAGGCTTTTGAAATGTCGAAAGACCGTAAAAAAATTTTAAACACGATTTCCATACCTCCCTGACCCCTCCAAGTATTATTGTCCATGTTAATTGTATCGTCCAATGGTATTTTTAACAAATATTGTTGACGGGGGGGAAACGGTTCTATGTACACATGAATGCTGAAATAACTCGGAAAGATTCACTTTGGACGTTTTAGGTGTTCGTCCGTCGTGTTGTCGATTTGTGCAACGTCCGTTTTTTTTTATGAAGATGCGAAAAACGTTTGTTCCCTTTGACACTGGGTGAATTTAGTTCCCTGAATTTTCAAGTACAAAATACAGTTCGTTGGCCGTGTCACACAAGTACGATTTTGAACAACCGGCGTCTCTTTTGCAAAACGTTTTGAAACCGAATTTGATTTGCGTTTTACTTAAACGCGTTACGACTCCGTTCTCCCACTAATTATCGACAACTAAACACATATTATAAAATAGCGTGCGCTCGTACCGTTGTTCGAATGTTTTATCCTACGACAAAGCGTATGCGTAGAATGCGAGAAATCGCGTTAAAACATTAGTGGGATGTTAACTTTTGGAAAATTAAAAACGTATAAAGCAATACAATTTTTATTCCATTTGTTATACGGTTCGCATATTATTTGAAAAAAAAAACATTTTACTCGATTTCTATAATTTATCGGCACGAAAAGATCATCTTAAAGACAAAAACACAAAAACAAAACTCCAGACATTAAAAAAATATAACATTCGACTTGTTGGTAAAACGTGTTTATAACGTTTTACACGAAAGCAAATTAACGTAGACAAACGTCTCCAGGTATAATAAACAACAAGTTATTAAATATTTTATCGAGACCCTACAGATGTATTAAATTCTTCGTTGTCGAGATAAAAATAATCGTGACGTTTAAACATCATAAATACTAGTAATGAAAACTAAACAGTATTCAAGCGTATTGTGGCGTCGTAATGCACACTTTTTTCTAATAAAAACCAAAACGCGATAATTTTCACGAAGTTATTTTGACGGACGATTCGTCTGGGCCGTGTCGATAAAATTTTAATGCTTAACAAGAAAAAAGTTTAACCACAATCGTTTATACCTATATATGTAAAGTGTATCGCGCTCTCAAACAAACGAGCTGAATAATAATTTATTTACGATCACGGGTAGCTCGTAATGTAGGCACGTCTCGATACACTTAAGCGCGCGGCGAGAAAGAACAAAATATGCGTTTTAAAAAGTATTATGTTATTATTGCTTTTATATTTTTTTTTTTTATGAACTTTTCAATGGAAAACTTTCCGTGTTGTCCGACGATGTTAAAACACGAGGATATACGCTATATTTCAAGTTGGCTCCAGGAACCGTTTAGGTAAGCGCCTCTTTTTCTTTGTTTTAATTCGTTCAACATTTAATTTTGTTCCGCCATTTTAAAAAAATGCACATATTTTTTGTTACCTGAGACCTGTAGTATACAAAACAGTTGAATAACGGCTGTTATACTGCTATCGTTGTTTTTCAATACGTGCCAACGTTAAACCTATTGATTTTATTCGAATAAAATTTCAAGAAACCCTCCGCTCGATGTTTTAATCAGTTGCGTGTGATGACGCGCATCGACCAAACGTGACGTATACGTTCTATTCATGAATAAAATCGCGGAATCGTACTTTTGTTTATTTTTATCGAAAATATCGACGATATTGGTCTCGAAAAGTGATTCGAACCTTCCGTGTCCGTGCAGAGTGAGGAAAAAATTTCGTATTTCGCCTACGGGGGTTTTTTTTTAAAACGAAACGCGCCGCCAAAAACGAAACGATTCCGTCGCGTAAGTTTCGGTTGTAGAAAAATAATATCCGGACGAATTTAACCCGATACGAAATACGAACCCAGCGAATGAAATTCACCCAGGAAAAACTATACGAAAAAAAATACAATTTTACAATGATTATGTTACCGTTAAATTGAATGTCGAAATTTGTTTTTTTCGGCACTACCGGCTCCCACGCGAAATACCGAGAACCCGTGGCCGGTTCAAAGGGATTGAAATTCGGGCCGAACGTATCCACAAACGACCTTTTAACCAGACGCGTACACGTAATTACTCTCGCGCGCTTTGAACTTTACTCATAACGCGATCGCGCGCACGCATTTATACATAACGTCGTACAGGGTGTCCCTGAAACCGTTTGCCCGATTTCGAAACAACCGACCGGTGCTGCACGGTCATCTTGCGAACCCTTAATTTGGTTAATTTGGTCAAGGTTGCCAGGGTACGTTTTTTTTTTTCGAGTACTTACATGCCAAAAACGTACTGTCACAACGTATAGAAAACGTTCCTGCGGGTAGGTTAGAGGTGGAGTTTCAAAAATTCACATCGTAGAAGCGATCGTCGTACATTTTTGCTGCACACGTATTATCTACGCGCGATCTGAGAGAAACGTTCTTTCGAAGAGAAAACTCAAAAAAAAGTTCCGAAAAGTCGTCCACGTTGTAGTTTTTTTTTTTTTGGTTTTCTTCAACACTAGCGAAAGCATAATTTTGCGATGTACTCCACCGCCAGGAAGGTGTCTGCATTCTCCGCGATCCTTAATCTTGACTCGTTTTCGGGACACACTGTGTGATTGTAAATAATTAAAAAAGCGCAAGTCCTCGTATCAACATCGGGCAGTTTTCTCTTTGCCGTTTGTCAATATTATAAATCTCCCGTACGTACAGTGCGACCGTAGTTGTCCGCGCATAATGTGGATAATAATATGAAAAAAAATCCGATTCGCTTAAAAACCCCTCGAACATTTATCTAGTCGCGTAGGATTTGTTTTCGATACAAGCATTCGTCTGAGAGTTTCTTATTTTGGTCGAAAACCGTGATTAGGTATCTGTCGTTTGAAACCTAAAACGTCAATCGAAGCGAACGATTATTCAAAGATAGAGTTCGTTTAGAATTTAAAATTTCCTAAGCAGTCCGTTGCTGTTCGTATTTACTGTGATGTAAGGTGCATAAAATAAAATATTGTCTTTCTATATCTTTCAAACGTTTTAATAAACGTTAATTATCGCAACAATTTCGCCCATCGTTAATATAATATTATCAAAAAGTCTAAAAAGAGTTACTGAAGAGTAAAACTAAGATTCTCGCTACTTAAACTTTTTCTCATTTCATTAATATTCACAAACGTTAAACATATTTTGCGAGACTACTTTATTTTCATTTTTTCGAGTAAAAGTTGTACGTCACCAAATTAGGTTTAAACTGTTTCAATAATTAACATACTGCAATTAGTTACTACTCAAATGTTTTAAAACGTTCGGCTTTTGTAAATAACTGATTTTTGGACGCAATGCCCTGTGGTTTTTAATAAATTATTAAAAATCGTTTTGAAATCAAATGTTTGTATTCGACTAAAAATTTTTAATTTTTTAATCTTTATCGTTCAATAAAAATTAGGTTAAAATATTATTAAGATTTAACAAACTGTTTTTTACAACAGTCAAAACAATAGTTATTGTGTTTGATTAATAGTTTAAATTTTCAATGTAACAACATTATTTTCGATATTTATAACGTATAGTTAAAGGTGACATAGATATAATATTATAAGACGTGGATAAAATTAACTTTACTATTCGACTAGTTTAAGTACAATTTATAATATTTTTGTTTTAAAATGTTGGTTTCAGTGGCTATTAAAACTAAACAAAACTTTCAGTGGTTTGGAGAATAAAACGTTTTAATAAATCAAATGAATATGATTTTAATTAGGTACGAGCGACGTTTTAAACGAATTTTAAACGTGAGATTTATTTTTTGGCTTACATAACTTACTTTGCATGTTAATGTTCTTTTACTTCAGTATACAATAATATTTGTGGCGTTATTCAATCTTATCAAATATTACATAAAAGGCATATTAAGCAAATAAAATTACGTCGTTTTACCACGTTTTCTTCCCCAGATTTCAGAATTCCTGTGTTCAAACACACGCCAAACGGTCAAAATTAACATAAAGTAATTTCGCGAAACATGATTACATTGCTAGGTTTATCCATTACAACAATTTAATTTTTTTTTCTTAAGATTCGCAAATAAAATTTTTTGCCATTGGCATAAGCTTATTTATATGCATATGAGATAGGGCATGCACGATTATTATAATATTACGGCTCACATAAATGGGATAAGTTAAACAACGTCATTACGTATGCATTCAAACAAAGGCGTGACTGTTTTTTTAAAGGTATTACCGGAATGTCTACTCACCTCGCTCTGAACCATTTTTCAAAATTTCAGTGATGACTGTCGTCTGCCCAACAATGTATGAAAATGATCAACACTTTTGTTAAATGAAAAATAACAGTCAGAAACACGGATTTTAAACACGGTAAGAATACTACATATTGGTTTATTAACGTTAATTAAAAGTATGGTGATGCGAACTTTGTTTCAAATTTTAAAGAAATACATTAATAATTTGTGATTACCTTGTAGACGAAATAGGAAGTCAAAACAATTTGTTCGTTATTAATTGCTCGATGTACATATTGTATCACAAAGTTTTGTCGTTCTTTGTACTACGGAAGTATTTATTTTAAAATTTATATTACAAACCACTGTACTATGTTATATACTATTGGTAAAAGAAAACGTAAAAAAGTACACAAACTATCACTACGCGTATATACAGTTATAATTTCTATGTAAAATGATTAAAATTACTTTTAAAGTTTTTAAAAACAGAACTGAAAAACTAATTGCATAAAAAGTAATTCTTAAACTAATATTGTTCAACAAAATAAATTTAACGAGAATTTAGGTGTGTAATGTTATTACAAAGGTGCATTTCTATCGTAAATAGAAGGGCATGATTAATATTTATTATAAATTAACTAAACCGTAAAAATTTATACCCTACACTTGGGATGGAATTTCCAATTTCACTTATTTCAATATAGGCGTTTTGAAAGTTGATTAAAAGATTGTTTTGTGGAACGTTAAAATCAATAATGTAGGATATATTTTATTTCTAGTTTGTTTTTTTTGTCTTAATTTTTTTGGAATTAATTCGTTTGGTACATTTGTCATTAAAAATTCTAGTCAAAATAATATAAAAAAATGACACTGAACATGACACATGAGTCCGCGTTTTCGTGTGCGTATGTGTCAAATAACGTTTTAATTAAATCAAATGATTTATGATTAACGTTGAAATTGTTTGTTTTAATCTTGTCCGTTTACTCTTTTTAGATTTATTTGCTACTGCGCCTATCCTCATTGGTAGTTTTATTAAAGGGTTTTATTTTGTTTTTAATTTAAAGAGATAGCTTTTTAAAAGGTTTTTTTCATCCGCTTTTTTGTACCCAACCTCTGTTTCACTAAAAAAACTATCTTCCACATACCAACAACTTTAATTGTAACTTTTTATATTATATTACGTTCTAAGACAGTTCATTGAAAGATAATCGATTTTGAAGTTTTGAAAAGTTTTTTTGTTTTTAACTGCATCTGAACTATTAATTACTGGTTATGGAACAAAGGTTTAAGTTTTATACGATTAAAACTAAAATCTGAAGTATAAAAATTATTTAAAATTTATGCGAGTTCAAGTTGTCTATTTAATTTTAATTTTACGGAAATGTGTCATTCAATTAAATATGGAATGGCCTAAAGCTTTTTAAAATTTTTAAAGTAATTATAACAAAATTATTTCAAAAAATTTATCTATGATAAAGTCAAAAAATAAACATTATTGTAAAATAAATACGTTCACTCTCAGAATCTAAAAGTATTGGATACCTCTACTAATTAATAATTATCACTCCTACACTGTGGCGTATTAACTGATCATTTTACATAAATCTTACTTATGAAACTATTTAAAAATTTTTTATGTACGTACATAATAATTCAAGTGAGTGAATATCTAAAAAAATATACATATTTTTTTTTTCAATAATGACAAATCTTTGAACTAACATCACTACTTATTTTTTTTTTTTATTGACGAAATCACTAGCAGATTTGTATAAAAATAATACACATGATCCATAATCAACGTTTACACTATGTAATATGCTCGTAATTTAAACAGTAAAATTTATCTTGGATTAAATATACATACTTAATCTATATGGTTGTATTTAACAACAAATACATTTTAAATTCACCAATAAGTTTGTATTTCATTAATCGATACGTTTTTGCCCTATGAATCAAGTGTCATAAATATTTATTTTATGAGTCAGCTTATATTGAATAGTTAAATAAAACATACGTATTATGTAATAAACCGATTGAGTATTTTCCTAACTTAAAAACTTGAGAATATAATAAATTAGATATGCATTAAAATACGATACGCATAAACTGATGACACAATATGCAAAAAGTAGTACGGTGCAGCAAAATATGTTTTATTCAAATTTTTAAAAACCTCAAAAACAATTGTTTGTATCTTTAAAAAATAATATTAGTTTTAATAGAAAAAAATGTATACATTTGCCATATTTTTTTTTATCTAGCTCTCTTTGTCAATGAATTTCGTAAAGAATGGATTTTTCTTGTCAAATGCTTTTAAGCATACGATAATTTTCCTTCGGCAACAGAAAGTGTATTAATGGTATTTGTAGTGTGACAATTGTTCAAAAATGAAGTGTGAAATTTGAATTATCATGATATTTTATTTTTTTTTTTATTTATGGTCTTAAGGCCGTTAACAACGGAAAATTTATTCTAGTCTGAAACATAGTTATATCCATTAGTTGAAGCTTTCATCGAGTATTTAATTCTAAATGTTTACCCTTTTCAACTCGTTTTTTGTGATTGCTACTATTTCGTTGTTCTTGTAATACCTATACATAAACAAAACATTATAAAAATTAAACAAAAACTTTAAAAACATAAAAAGTTTAAATCTTTCGTGTTCATTTATCATATTTATCAACGACATCATGCTAAAATATATTTGAACTGTTTCAAATTAAAAAAATATTTAAACAATGTTTAGTCCTTAAAGTTTTCTAGGAAAAACAAATACCATTGTAGGGTCCTCGCTGCGCTATCAATCTAAAGAAATCAGCCATACTTTAATATGTTACTATAAAATGTATGATCTTATATTCTGTTTATTAGATATATTTTATTAATTAATTTATGATGTTGAATTTTTTTTTATTTGGATTTTCTTATATTGAACGACTGAAAAGTTTTAAATTAGATTCGCGATTTTTGAAATTTTTCGATTACATAAAAAGCTATAAAAAACTATGTGATTTATCTATTTTTACAAGTCTTCTACTGGAAAATAAACATGTTTGATAAACAATAATCACAACAAAAAAAATTTTATAAAATAGAAATTTTCTAACATTTCAACGTTCTATGTCTAATGCAAAATGTTTTGATATATTTTAAAATTTGTATCAGGCCAGTAAAATCTTACACATTTCTGTTTGATATCCAACATCAAAACAAAACAATGATCATTCAATCATTATTTTAGAAGTTGTGACAAAAAGAAGATCTTTCCACTCGAATCTTATTGAAAATGCCTAATAAAAACGGATTTTTACAATGGTATTTATTTTGCATTGTTTCGACACCGTACGTTGGTAAACCCGGTTGGATCGGCATACGCCGGTTGGTGGACCTGTAGAGTCGAGGGTTTAATTCAAAATTTTGGCGGGACCGAGCCAGTCGGACGAGAAAATATGATGCGTTCCCCGAACAAAGAGCCGATGTAAAAATAAATCGCAAATGGAATATTCAGAGAAGTAAAACTTATCGGTTTGATGGTCGGACGCACCGAGCATTGCGAGAATTCGATTTATTAGCTTTTATTGCAGATGTGGGGTTTCAAAGGTCTGTCTGACCAGCGATTGACATGCAAAAATAAAATTGTTTTGCGTTCTACTTTCTAACTGTTTGTAACGAGTATTGAAAGGAAATGTTACTGCAGCGTACTCCATATCGACGACTATTCGACGATTTTTTTTTTTTTTTTATTTAACTCGATAAGTGCATAAACGTATATTATATCATAAAAATAATATTATACTATATCGCCTTAATTCTATAGGTGCCATATACGATTTAATTTATGATTCTTGTCGTGCCTAAAAAAACACCATCAAGTGACAAAATGTTGCGTACACACCCATTATTCACTGGGCCAGAGTGTAAATAAAAAATATTATATTGTAATTATTAAATTATTTTACCATATAATTTATTTTAACCGTCCAAAAATATTTATACCATCCATAGCTGATATGCATAATAGCGAAACAAAAGTTTCTTTCGGATACAATTGAATTTATGTTTTGGTTTCTGTATAAAAAACCTTTACGTTTTTGTTCACTTGGATGAACCAAACTGATTATTTCTGGATGTAGATTTTTGATTATGATAATAATAGCGGCATAAAAATAATTATAAGTTTAACACACTACAGTTTATAAAACATTTTGAAACGTTTTACTTTTGAATATTTTTTTTTTTTTTTCTTAACCAAGTTTTAGAATACAAATTATTTTAAAGCACCAACTACAAATTTATGGTCCTAACTTTCTTTATAAATCATAATGAAATATTTTCTTATATGCATACTTATAACTGAAACTTACTCCAATAAAAAAAAAAAAAATACATTATTGAATAATAAATAAACGATAATTTGAACAAATACTATAAATACTCATTTGAGTATTGGTATAAATATACATCTATAAATTGAAAAAAAAATTTACAAAACAAAAAAAAACATAAATGCTTTCACAAACTTCGTAAGATACACCGTGATTTAAATATTACACAATTTATTGAAAGCATATTTTAAAGCCCATCCTCGAATGTTTAATAGTCCGATCAATTAGTTTTTAGTTAAAACATAATATGCTATTACGCGATGTGCTTTCGTTCTTAGAAAGCCAAATTCAATTATATTTTGTCAAAACAAAATTGTTATGAGGTAGGTACATAAATTTATTTTAAAAAAATGTTATAATTTTGTAGTCTCGGTGGAAAATTTTTCTTTTTTGATGCGCGGAATCATGTGTTTACCTCGTAACTACCAAGTGGGGATTTTTATTTTCAGTCAGACACAAAAAAAAAATGTTCTTTTGCAACTTAAAGTTATTTACATTACAATATTATTCTTTTTAAGTACAAAACTTTTGATATTCTGTCAGGCATAAAGCACACAAACGCGTGAATGTGACATAATATATTAAAACTTTACTAAAACCGAGAAATTCAAAAGAAATAAATCTTTGAGCCTGGTACGTTTTATTCTATGCTTGTTTATTCAATTGTAAAATAAATTATGAGCTCACAAAACCTTATGGAAAAAAACATATTTTATGTAGCATTACTTTGTGAAACTGTATGTTCTCAAAATTTAGATGTTTAACATAAGTAATTCATTAACTTTAAAAATGACTAAATTGCTTTATTATATAGGTATACGATATTAAGTCTTTTAGATATTCTCAGCAAAGTGAGGATTGTATTGATATTACAATGATGTTTTTATATTATGAAAACTTTTTTTCTCTTTTTTACCTTACTTTTAACTCGCATAATACGATACTTAAAAAAAATAGGTAGTTGGCCATAGATGATATTTTATTTAAATTTTTTTTTTTTTGTATTTTGATTTTTTGATCATTACAATTTACATGAATCCAAAAACAAACAAGAATCAAAATTTCTCCTAATAACAAAATTTTCACGAATTTTTAATAAAGGTTGAACACATTTATGTGTAAAATGAAAACCGATTTTGACGATTTATAGAGAGCAAAACTTTATATTTTCGAATTTGAAGATCTTCACGGATATACTTTTTCATATAATCTTTAATATTATTTTCAAGTTTAATTATTGTGATTTTAACTATGTCTAAGAAAAAATATTTATCTACTTACGGTTGAACATCGTTGAAAATCAGTGCACATGATTTTTGTTTAATAGATGTTTTTACATTTTTTTTTTGTTGTAATTATGTGTTTTTAGCTTTAACCCCTTTGATTCATTAACATTTTTACACGTTATCGAAATAAAAAATATCAAACAGAAGCTTCAACCAACCAAATTTTTGAGTATTCGACTTACTGAGCTCACTTGAAATCGTAATTTTTCGTGAGCTGTCCATATAGTATTGCTTACAAGTTGAACGTAAACGTTAAACTATAACTTCTATATCGGCGGCCCATCTAAAGCTAATGACCTATTCACTCCAGAGCAAAGTTCTTAGACTTTTTTTCTTTTATAACATCGCGGATACTTTAGATATCATTTGACGCGCGATGTTACGAACCGGTAACATCTTAACAATAGTTTTGTATTGGTTATGATAACTTGTGTAGTAGTCGAAGTATTTGCAAAGCTTTTACATTATTTTAAGGTACATTCCACAGTTTTTTGTTTCGTTGTCGACAAGTTTAGAGTAGAAAATCGTAGAAAAAATCTGAAGAAAAAGTTTTTTTTTCTAAAGAGTACAGCTATCGATCTTTGCGCTAGCAAAAATAATGACTGTTGCGGCACTGCAATCATCGTTCTAACGTATACTGTTATTATTATTATTATTATATAATCCCAAGATCGATGTGCGTTTAATCTGCCGATCACGTGTGTGTATGGTCACGCACAACGTACGACGGTCACACGTCACGTAATATCGATTTATCGTCACCGTAAACGGACGAAATATGAGATTAAATTTGCAACATGTCCTCGCCCGCGTTTTCCTCTTTTTTTCATTCATTTGATTCTTTCCACCGCTCGTTCCAGTATAAATCGCAAATTTGCATAATATATATTGTTCTCTCGATTACTGCCGTAGACACGGTCCGTCCATTATCTTTTTCATAGATAACGTTCTAACGGGAAAAATCAAAAACTACGTTTACGGGTCCATTCTATTGAAAATTTAACAGTTCGTTACGATATACTGCTGCAAGGTTAGTAATATTTAGGCACCTGTCGTAGTTTCGCTCGAAAAGCCAGAACGGTATAGGTACTGTTGAAACGGTAAACTAACAATTGTTATTATAACGAAAAACGATATTTTCTGTAATATACCGCAAAAAGTACGACTTCCAAAATATCGGATAATTGATGATAAACAAAAAAAAAAGCCATGAATACGTGTAAAATTGACGAAACAAATATTCAACATCCAGTTTCGATATAAACATATTGTTGAATAAGTCGGTAAAATGAAAATTAGAGAAAAATAAATACAAAATTAAATATTAAAACATAAATAAACTGATCCATTTTAATTTGTATTCACTCGGGACGGGTGTGGGATGGTTTCCACCTCGGTTTCTAAAACGCTAAGATGAAATCGCGAGATTCTAAAAAACTTTATTCTTCGGGGTGTTTTTACTTGTGCTCCGTACTCGCAAATAACTTAAAAATTATACTCGCGTAGTAGGAAAAATACTTCGTCCCAAAATTCCCGAAAAATAATAGTGTACAAAAGATCTTGGTGCAATTTTCAAGGGTGCTATGCATTATATTAAAATTATTCCGTTATACTATAAAGTAGCTGTTATATTTAATGAATAAAAACAATAAGGCACAAGCACTACGTTGAAGACGGATAATGTAAAGAATAATTTACTAAATAGAAATAACGGCCCTTGGGATTGTTTTATAACCGAGTTCGCATATATTTTTTTCCATCGGGGCTACTATACCTGTAATATTATATTATACCAATATTCTCTCTTAAAATTGATAAAGCATTTAATAACAATGAAAAAAATATAGGGATTGTTTTTAGTATTAATCTTATTTTTGTTTTTTGACTATCCGATGAAATGTATAATTTTCGTATTAAAACGTTTACAGAAAAAACCGCAGACACCCAACAAATTAATTCGTACAAATTCTTATTGAATATTCACCAATTAACCGGTTAAAAAATGAATTACAACACATAAAAATGTGCTTTAAATGTTGCAGAATTATATATTCTGTCATAACTGATTTAGTGAATATACCAGCTATACGGCGAAATTTATTTATATCCGACTGTTATATTCACCTTCCTTGTATTGGTTTCATAAATCATGTGACTACAGCGAAAACATTTGATCAAAACGATAGTAAAAATAATAGTTTAAAAAACACACGCCCGGTTAAAATCAACTAATTCTTCGTATATTTACGGGTAAGCGTTTTACATGAAAAACTGTAATCGTATAAAACCGAAATAACCCGCAGAAAATAATTTCGCTCATTAAAACCGTTTTTAACGATAATTCGATTTTTTTTTAACGGACGACTTTGTGTAAAATTGACGTTTGGAATTTGTGACACGGGGTTCAACTGCGTCTCGTTTTATATCCGTTCGTTGAACGTGGCCGGAAATTAATGTTTGATCGTTAAGTTCCGTAATGTTGGTGAAACATAATTTCGAAACCACCGACGGAAGTCCAATTTCAGACTGTGATCACTCTAAAAGTGGAAATGCACGTTTGTTACAAACGTTTCGATCATAAAAAAAAAAAAAATAAATAAATAAAAGTTTTTTAAGTTGGCCCCCGAATAATTTATCAATTCGATTTTAATCGCGGAAACCCATTTTGATGGGTTAAGGTGGTAATGTGTTCATTTTTTTTTACAGTGAGTGAATAGTTTGTTAAAGGAAATTACTTTGAATTTGTAAAAACTAAATTTTCCACCGCCATCGTGTTACTTTAGTATTATACGTGTACATTATATTTTAAATTAGTGTATACTTTATCTTTTCTGTAAACGGCCAGAGGAAGCGTCCATTCGAAAAATAAAATAATACGATCAAATTTGGAAAGTGGGTTTAGATTGTAGCTTTTTTTGGAATTTTTTGTTTTGTTTTTTAGTTATATCCAAAAACCCCGAAAAAAAAAATGTTTTACCATTTTCGCAAGACTCCGTGAAATTCTGTTTGAAACATTTTTTGATACTTTGATTAGGTAGGTACCGAAAACGACGAAAATCGAAACATCGCCGAATCGATAGTGTTTTTGAGCGGAAGGTCCGATTAATGCGCGTAATAGCACAAAAAAAGTTAGGGCATTCAATTAGATTTAACACATTTAGCTATAATTTTGATATCCGAAGACACACACACATTAAGACTCAAAATGGAGTCCATCGGTCCGAATTTTTTTTCACGCAGTGTCGTATTATAACAATATAGAGTAAACGTAGCACTACGCGAACTAAAGAAATGATGAGAGGGATGTTTGGCGTCGCCTAACAAAAGTCGTATATTTCGGGCGGATTGTTCTGTTTAGTTTGGTTTTTACACGAGTGGATCGGCTCGCTCAGATTCGTTTTTGCGACGATTGCTTTCTGGTATCAATTGTTAACGATGAACCGAAATTTCCGAAACCCGCGCAAAGAAGTGACCCACTGCTTGGGCAAAGCGTAATCGCCACGCCAAGCGACTTCTCGCCCGACCACCACGAGTTTATTGTTCTTCATGTTCTTCTTACTCACCACACAGGTATAACTGAGCTACGCACCCCGCAGCGGTATAATCTTACGCGAGGGTAACAATTTCCCGAGAAGATTCTTGGGGATATCCTTTTTTTTTTTTACACGAGTAAATTCGCTATAATCGCGCAAGTCGCTTCATAGGTGGACTTAGCGTCACACCGCGGCCGATAAATCATTGCGGTTCCTCTAAGACGGAGGATTTCGGGGACGGATTTCGCTGAGCCGTTCGGTGCCGTGTTCGCGCGGATATTATTAATTAACGGCGAATCGATCGGTTCCGATGATTGTCGCGCTGTCAGAACGCGCTTTACGTGTATATAATCAACATATCGCACACGCGTGATTAAAGGCGGTCGCGCCGTCAAGTGCGCCCACGAAAAGGATCGAGTGGCCGCGTGGACGGCGCCGTGAAAACCGGCGAGATTGCGGCGGGCGGCAAGTTCGTGATCAGTACGAATAGCGTTGGCGACACTTTGTTGTTTCGTCGAGAACATTCGTTTGAAATTCGGTCGATCGTTTCATTATACGTCGATTGTGTTACATTACTCTATAGAAGTGATGTTTACCCCGCGATTCTTCAAAAACGAAATGCGCGGAGGGTAGCACGCGAGTTTTGGAGACTCCGATTTGGCTCAAGCATTTGAGAACCACGCGTTTATCGGCTTCATACAAAATAATTTATGGGCAGGCACTAACAAATATCACGTTACTGTTCGATACCGTTATAATAACTGTTGTCGTCCGGCCGATTGAATATGTCGTCCGCTTTGTTGAAAAAAAATCATTTTTTACATTCATTTTATGTTTGTAACCATGATTTCAAGCGATTCGGTATATATCATTTTACACTGAAAACACGTTTTAAACAAACTCGACTTTTGAACATGTATACCCGTGTATAGCTATCGGATTAACTGTAGATTATGGTAGGTATTTAATTGTATTTTAATAAAGATTACAAACAATTAATTACAACAATTCTTGAGTCGGTCGAGTTAAACTTTACTTTGTTTTAAACTTACTCACTCGTTAAGCCTTGGCCGTTAAATGTAATTTGTAAATTGCAACCCATAATGGTTATACGTATAGCTGTCTAAGTTTTCTTGCTGATTTCAATTATACTATAATTAAACAACAAAAACTATTTAATGCCTTGTAAAATATACTAACCGAATCCAAACGTCTAAAATGTACTTTTTAACAGTGAATGCAAAAGTTTGAATTAGTATAGTATGTATTATGTATTAACCGATTGTTCATTATACTAAATTTAAAAAAAAAAAAATTGATTCAGTTCCACAAAATTTAAAACAAATTTCGTTTGATTATAAACATTTTCTTTTATTCGTTTACTTATAGTAGATAATATACTAATGGTTTTTAATGGATGCGTTAGGAGCGTTTATTAAATTCGAAGATAAAACGAAACTATAATTGAAACGTTATTTTGTGTATTCCATTATTTTAAGTAACATAATACATTATTGTATACAAATTATTTTGTTTTACAAATGTACGAACAATAGTCAAATATTAAGTATGACGTGTTTTATTTATACTTTGAGAACCGGATTATAGCTTTCGTGGTTTAAACGAGTCGAACAAGATGGCATGGAACGTACATGAATCTTCTAAAAACCCTATAGTTTATTTAAATATTGTAACGGATTATGAGGCAACCGCTTAAATATTATACAATATCATTATTTGATACTTGTATAGTAAAAAAAAAAATGATCATGCAAACGTACGAAAATTTGACAATATTCTTAATTATAAATTATTTATGTGAAAAAGTGATTAGATACCAATTTGAGTTTTAAAATTATTAGTTCTATTAACATAATAATTATGTACTCCCTTCATTAAACTGCAAATACTGTTCCGTCCTTTAGGCAAAATAATATTCTTAAAATGAATTGATTTTGAAAAAAAATTGCACGTATTTAAAGAATAAGATCAAATACCAGTTTTTCAAAAGTACAAAATCACGTACACAAATGTATTATAAAAATGTACTAAACATTTCGTATACTTACTATAGTTGCAGTAATTATATACTATATATGTTTCAGATACACAATAAAAACAGTATTTTTTCGATTCAATGTTGTTTTAATAACAAACGGCGATGACAGCGTGTTGCCGTCTTGTAAAAATGGCATTCCGATTGAACTTTGCGAGATTTAAATCAGCGTACAAAACCCAAAATCGCATATTTGATCTAAAAACAATTGAAAATAAATGTAAATGTTTCGCAACGCATTAGCAAAAATGTAGACGTCAACGCAGCTGGACACGTTTTTGTACGTTTCCTTTAAAAATCTTGTCGCGATTTCTGTCTGGCGTTAACATAAAAAGTTTGTTTCGGGTCTCGTGAAAAAGTTCTACCGTCCCGACATTAATTCCAACAACGAATTTATGAAGTTTATCTTAAAAACAAGTACCTAGTTAAGTTAAGTATATACTCAGTATGCACACCTATATATAGTTTCCACAATGTGCTTTTTAAACAAAGGCAATTTAACTTTGTAAAGTAATAATTATTTATAAACAAACGCGCTTCGGTCTGAGCACATATTTTTTTTTGTCGTTATTATTTTATCATCATCACCATGTGTTTTTATTACCTACTCAACGACTTGATAATTTTCTAGAAATGCATTTACGCATACGACACGCTTTAAATGCGTCCTGGAGTAATTTAATTTGTGAATAACCGTGTCGTGCTATCCACTCAACACATTCGAATAGAGAGAAAACTGAAAAAACTTGAATTTTTTTCTTTTACTGTTCATCTATTATTTATTCAACGCTGTTGATAATTATTTATTCGTATGCCATTATACTGCAAGAACGACTCGCAATTAAATGATAAAATTATAGTTCGCGTACTGCGTTGCGATATTTACTATTCGCTAGTGTAAATACAAATCGTTATTTTTTCTTGATGATTTTTTGTACCACGTGTGACCACGGTTATTGTTTAAATTTAATTCGTTTTAGTTACGCGTATACCTTTCTTGCATAGTTAAATAAAAGAACGTCGTCGGGCCGTATTGGACGAAAACAACAATTTCTCGTACTTCAAACATTACTATTTTAGATTAATATAAGCTTCGAAAACTTTCCACAGACCCGCGGAAACGAACTTGTCATGTCTATAATGATATTTTTGACATCCTCATTGTGTTTTTATTATTTCCGGTTTGAAACGAATCACGTCGCAGTGAAATTATAACAATAACGTGAACTGCTAACTATAGGTGGTACTTCAGACGATCAACGGATTCACCGAGGTGGTAAGTTTATTATTTTCGTTAACTATACTCGACTTTTTATTTTTAAAGTTGTTTCGTTTCACTTTTTTGTACCGTCAAAGCAGCAGTGCGGTACGGTCTACTCGGCGGAAAACTCGGTATACGTCGGTATTGTTTTGCAATAGCTTTCGAATGTTATTCTTTTGAAATGCTTTTAACTCGTAAGTTTCGCTCGAACTTACAATGACGTCGAACGACGCTCACGGATTGTCCACGTTACACGATTTTGAAACTTTTTCATGATACGGTTGCAAACCATAAGTACCATTACGGTCACCAAAAGAAAATAAAACATCGTCCGAATCCGTACATGTCTTCCCGTAATAGAAGACTCGGATCGAGGCTGCAGACGACAACGAGAATGTTTGGTCAAAATATCATGTGTCAAAACGAAGGATTTGTGAAAGGTTCGGAATATCCCCCAGTGGATGTGAAAAAATCCTTTTGTATTTTTAAAACTCTTCGCAGTTAGGTTTAAAACTTAAATCATGTCTAATTTTTTTCAAAAATACCTATACTTGAAATTCTTTAGAGAAAAAAAACAATTTTGTGAACAAAAACCATAAGTTGGTAGGTACCTACTACTGATGGCGTATTTATCGCCTTTATACCGATAAAATGCGTGACTAGCACATAACATAATAAACTGTATGCGCACAAAAATGATGCAGTTTAAGTATTCTGATTTTAATTATCACATTTTTTGTTTGCATTTTAAAAATTACCAAACACTCAAAACCAAGAATAATATTTCCAAGTGATTTTTAATAAAATGTTGAAATTATTGAATGCATACAAGCATATTAGCTTAGCTCAAATGGAGTAAAGTCTATTATTTTTAATAATAAAAAAAAAATTTAAGTTGTAGTTTTGTCAAAAACATAAAGCTCTACAAAATATTGTGCCTAAAATATGATTTCAACACACAATGATTATGGCACGGGGAAATACGAGTTAACGATAAACAATTATTTTCAAATTAAATTTAAATTCCAATGTGATTTATATACTCTAGGTATGTCTATTATTTACGCCTATTTTTAAAATTAAGAGTAAGTCAGAATAAAATAGTGAATTAAATCGCGCACTACGAAGTATTTAAAATTACAGAAAAGAATATCTTCCAAGTTTCAAATTACATTTTAACGGAATAATTTAAAACTCTTATTTTTTTTTTTTTTTTTACTTGAGCTTCTACATAATTGCAGAATGACGACATGCCGACAGTTAAAGATCTAAATCGACGATTTCCACGAATTTTTGATAAAATAAACTGTTGTGTTTTTTAATATATCAGTGGGATAATCGAAAAAAACAAAAAACCATTTTATTTAAAAAATTCTTGAAAAAAGGAATTCAAAGAAACACGACTTTTACGTAATTCCTCTCATAATCCAACCTAACTTAACTCCATGTAATTATCAAGTTAAATACGACTTATGACTGATTTTTCGTAAAGTGAATTTTTTCAATGTTTCGCGTTACAGCACTGCACCAATGGACTGAGACATCGATAACTTTACCTAATGCAATTAAATACTATAAAGATTTAGCCGTTCGAACACAAAATTGAAGTTTCTTACCTACGTCAATCGGATCATAATAAAAATTAATTTAATTTCTAGCAATCGCTTTTATCTTTACTATGGTCTAGAAATGCATTTGGGCAAATCGTGTTAGAAACCGTTGGTGTATTTGATGTGTTTAAAGCTGATAGAATCTACGAAACGTTTCGGAAGAATTAACTTCCATGCAGTTTTCGAATACTTTAATAAGAGAACGAATAAAAGTTTTCATAATTAATTCTGTTTAAATAATATTATGCCTGTGTACCTTAACTCTCAATATAGTACAAAACTTTTTCAACCGGCCGTCGAGCGTGCGGGCACGTATATAATCCTGTAAAGACTTTTTATTTACGATCGCACGCGGGTTCTTCATCCGATTAAATTTCAATAAAATGTGAATAAATTAAAGAAACAATTTATAAAGCGATATTACGTGCGTGTAAATAGTGTTCGAAAGTTGGCGGGACGAGGAAGGGTCGCGAACGACCCGTTTCCACTAAAAAGGCAGTATACTTAGTTTCAAAACAGTCGTATATTTTTAGCGAAACTAACTTAATACCGTTTATTATATTTATTATCATTTATTTATGTATATAAATAATTGTAAATGAAACCGTATATCGACTTTGGACGAGCCAAATTAAAAAGTTTATACTGCGAGTTTCATTATTTATTCTTCATTAATTGTAATGTTTTACGTAGACAACACCATAAGTAATTTAAAATTGAACTGTCGATGATGTTATAGAAATATTATTTTTGGAATTCCTCGTGATAGATTTTGAAAAACCGATTTTCACTCCGATGTAATTTACAATATTCAAAGTAAATAATAGTATAGAACAGACATAACTATTCATTCAAAGTTCTGCATATTCGGATAAAACCCTTCGAAAATTAGAATATTTAAATATTTTCGAGTGTTTTAAATTCAAATTTACGGGAAAAGTATAACGATTCTATTGGTAGGTGTTAAACTATTTTGAACACGGGAATCTGAAACATTTTAATATTAATTAAAATAAGAGTTCCAGTTTCAAGTACTTATACTATATAGTTGATATAGTAGTATCTTTTAAAATCTTGATTTACAGATGACATTTCTAAGCAATAATATTTATTTCAAGTTTTTTTTGCTCTTGTCGCGTTCAGGGTTTTCAAATTTAATTATTTTCTCAGTTTTGTAGATTTAAATATTACATTTTTGAGTTCAAGTTTATAATTAAAAAAAAAGAAGAACAATTTTAATACATTGTTACTATTAAATTACTAATTTCTTAACAAATTTAGTTGCAAACAACTTGAAAATAATGTTATGAAATAAATTCTACAGTAAAATAAAAGTCGTACAAATTCGCAGACACAACGGGAAGCGCAATATTCATAAAAACTTTTTCACAATAAGTATTAATCACAGATAGAATGCTCGATGTGCTCGTGTCTTATTATAAGTACGTCTTACCAAAAACAAGGTACGATAATTGCATTAAATTTGATGGCTATTATGATGTTTATTTTTTTTTTTTTTTTTTACTTTCATCATAAAGCTTATCTTCAAAACGCATCGTGTACAAAGGTATAACTGGAGCTGTTTTGTTCATTGTTTCCGACTAATATTTTTGAGGTGTGCAAAAACTCAAAAAGTAATCCTCACGTTATCCGCGCATATTTGTAACAGTATAAATTATAACAAAAATACAGAGAAAACCGTTATCGCGCGTGGGTTTAAGCCGTGTACACATAATTTAGAAGTTGAAAAAGGAAAATAAAATAAAGTTACAAAAAACGTATGTTTTACGTTTTACAAAAACCGGATTATGCAGATTACTACTCGTCGGCGTAAAAATACAAAAACGAAAAAAATCATCCCACGATTCCGTACGTTTAGTCTGCGTCTATTCGCAATGAATAACAATAGCAATAACGGGTTCGTTATCTTATTTTTGCAGTTATCCCAGAAAACACAAGTAATCGATGGGATTTTCAACGATTGGAATTTTGAGTTTACAGAAATTACACACGTCCTCGGAAATAATAGGTAATCAGACCCAATTTACGAACAAATTCAAAGGATCAGGAAGGAAAATCGTAAATTTATGAATTATGCGTTTATTGCATTACGTAAATTCATTCAAATATAACGGACGGCAAGAGTAATTCTTCCGGAAAATATTTTAGTATCTATAAAATAATTTTTTTTTCTTCAATATACTGTCAATGATGAAAAAATAATATAAACAATATTCAATTTGCAATATTTTTAATGATGTATTCATCGATTAAAATATCAACAATATATTAATTAATCAATATAAAAGCGCGCAACAATTAAATTTTTTTTTTTTTTTTGAACTCCGATGTAAGAAGATACACCGAATAACACAAATTTGGTATAAAACAATATAACTTAGATTCATCACTGTAATAACAGCTGTCTGTCACATTTAATAAATAAAATAGCATTCGCGTGACCGAAATTACTTTTAATCTAATGTCAATTCTATGCATTTTATAGAACTTTTATAGATCAATAAAGATTACCGCGTTCACTGAAAAGTTTTTAAAACATTTCTCAAGAAAATAAAATAGTATCTGAAATATTGCGTTTCCAAAATCGTCACAAAGACTGATTGACAAATCGAGTTTTTAAATAAAAACCTAATCCTGTTGATACAAATTAACGTTTCTTGTTCTATAATTTTAGAAATGTCATATTAAAAATGTATGCACACATTGTATTCGTATCCACCTACAAAAATTAACAGTAAACTATTTTCGGTAAAAATTATTGTATCAGACATAAAAATCTAACGTTTTTGTCCAAACCAATTAGTGGTGAAATTGATGCCCCGTTATCTATAATAAGTTTTAGAGTTCCAGCCCACCGTTCACAAGGTACTCTGTCCCGTTCCGTATTCCGTTTAGCAGTTCCAGCTATTCAACTAATCATCGTCCTATTTATAAGAATGATGAAACCAGCTAACGACCCATTATTCTTTAGTTCTTATACTTAATTTTATTGTACACCTATTTATGTTTAATTGAATGTGTTGTTATTTATTTATATGTACTGGCGTATTGTCGTGTACACCGTAAACGGGCTTGTCCCGTATTGAATAAATAAAAATGAAATTCGTCGACTTGTATATTGTCCTGAACGTGCGCTTGTTTGTGAGCACGAAACGCGAGAAAACAATCGATTAAAAAAGCCGTTGGCGAAAAAATTTTACTACCAGTTTTAATCTGTTCGTCAACGAGATTTCGTCTAGAAATTCGCTCATGACAATAGTGAAGAAATAAATATTAATTAGTATAATATTAATTATGTTTGACTTACACTCGACCGTACAGTAGTTAACGAATAATATTTTGATCGGTAAAAAGAAAAAAACCATTAGGTCTTGTATAATACGAGATGAAAATAAAAAAATGTTTGTAAACGCCAAACTTTTTTCGAGGCGTCTCGCCCACCGTCGGAGAGTAAACGGCTAATATCGACGGACTCTTCTGCGCGTAGACGTTGTAATATCCGGTCTCGTCTTTCGCTGTAGAAGACTCCCCCATACACCTCGTCGGGGTATAGGGTCGGACAGAAGTCGCGAAACACGAAAGTAAAGTAAAGTACACAACGAAACCTTTCACGGATTAAATGTTACGATTTGACGTTTAGTGGTCTACAGCGATAAACCACACCTGGCTACCCGAGGTCCTTACGGTTAGATCGTTTTTTCGTTGGGAACACTATCATCATAAAGGTCCACAAACATCACGCGGCAGTAGTGGTCCATCCGTCATCTTTTAAGGCACGTTAAAATCGGAGCAGTTTTTCTACAAGATCGCGGAAAAAAAAAAAACCCCCGCACGTCGTCGTAAAAACAACACGTTCTCCGCTGACGCTCGGAATCTAAAAAAAAAAAACTTTTTGATTTCGGCTTTCGTTTGACTTCTCTACGCTCGCGTCCCCGCTGTCCTCCGGCCGACCCTGTGTCGCCGCGGCGTCACGAGAACCCCGCGCAGACGATACCTACGCCAACCAGCCGCCGCTCGCGATCGGTCCCGTCGTCGTAAGCCGGCTCTCTACGTCGCGGCGAAACTTGCTCGTGCGGTGCCCGACTGTGTCGCCGGGTCGCGCGAAGGGATGATTAATTTTCTTCGGGATTCTGCCCACGTCATTAGCAACCGGGCGCGGGGAATCTAAAACACGGTGGCCACGGCGAAGGTATATATCGCCCCGCCGGTGTGTGTGTGGCAGACGAATAATAATCATAGTCGTACACCCCCCGCGAGTCCTCCTCGGTTCCATCCCTTCCGGCGTCGACCTACCCTCGGTGTTTCTCGGTATCCTTTCGTCGCGCAGCCCTGACCGCCCACGACGACAGTAGACGATACGAGTCCCCCCCGTATACGAAGCGCCCATTTGTCTTTACACCGCCACCACACATTACTACCGACGTTCGCATCACGGGCATGTAATAATATTTTCGTATGGTGTCGTCTCTGGAAAAGTCTGGAATCGTTGTTCGCGACGTATTGCGTTTTTACCGTCGCACGAAAACAATTTATACAAAAAAACAGTGTACGACGGCAGTTTTATTGTTTTTTCAACGTCGTTTCGGGAATCGTTCGTTGTGCCATCCGCTCGTGGCTCGAATTTTTATTCTAACAGAACGTATTATTGTCGTACGGTTATCACGAGAAGTGTAATCAACGCGCCTGGATAATAACTTTTTTGCGTACTCGTCAGAAGAGTGCGTGAAATCGAACGCTTCGCAGTGCGCGTATTCCACTCGGTTTACATTGAGTGACTCGCGGTCTAACAATTTTGTGTCCAGAACGACTTTTTTTTTCTTCTTTTCAAGTCCGTACGGATATAGAGTGCGCGCCTCAACACCTGTCTCGTACTGCATTTATAACAATACGTTTATGTGTGCGTATACCCCGCGCGAGCTTGAAACACTGTTTCACATCGTCGTCTAGCAAACTCGTCACGAATCGCATAGTTCGAGGTGTGTGCTGTTGTAAAAATGCGTTTAATATAAAACGATCAACAACGTGAATGAATGGAAAAAAAATGTATTCGACCGCAATAAAACCGAGGGTGAATGCGAGCGGTGTAGAAATTTATGCACGCGAAACAATAATTTTCGAGTCCGCTGGATTTAGCGCGATACGCCTCGATAATCGGACAACAGAATAAAACGAAACGGGGAAAAATAAACCCGCGAACGATAAATAAAAACTATTTTGTAAACGACCCGGCCGCGTGTATTATGAACAAAACATTTCGTTAGAACGAACCGCAGTATACCGGCTATACTCTCTCACGAGTACCCGGCGGCACAGTTAATCGCTGTCGGGCGAACGGAGAGGAGTTCGGTTCGCGTAAACATCGCAATATATCCCCGTAGTCGATTCTGAGGGCGATAAACAATTCGATTCTTTGTTTTGGTTTTCGCGCGGAAGTCGAGGTGTTTTCTCGACGAGCTAAAATGCCTTTTAGTAAAAATAATATTTTGACAAAGAGCTCTCTCTGCAAAAGGGTAATTGAACAATCCTTAGAGTCGGAAAAAAAACCGTCGCTGCTTCAAAATTCGTCCACGTAACGATCGAACTGCGGACTATTATTTTTACCGTACGAATTTACACAATATATAGCTAATTAATTCATTCAAATATGTGTGTAATAATAGTTATATGACACTTTACGCTCGGTTTTTTCAACGTGTTCAGTGTCCACTAACCCGTCGATCGAAATAACGTTTTGAATTCATATCGTGTGCTGTACTGGAACAGTATTTTTATTTATTATTATTATTAAATTTAGTATTTATTATTAATTGCATTACGATTTCTGTTGATCTCGGATTCGTTCGTTCGTGTTTACACGATCAACCGGCGCGTATATTATGCGCCGTTAATGCACTTGGTTGAATTCCATTTTAACACGCACTCGTAGCACGCGAAAAAGACGAACAGTTTGGGAGTTCCTCCGACGTGGAACATTACTACAACCCGAGAATCAAAGAAAAACTGAACGATATTCAACTGTTTGTTTACATATCCCGTAAATTGTAACCGGCTCAAGCCCCCCCAAACTCCAAAAAAAATTGTTACGATCTGTTGTTTCTAGTAAAAGTATTCGTTTATGCCAGTCTGAAAAGTCGTTAATATTTTTCGTGGGCAAAATTTACAAAGAACACTGAGCCTTATAAAAAATTTCAAATTAAAATCTGTTTTTAGTTTAGTTATGTCATGCCGCCATCACGAGGCGACCTAAAAAGTTTTCAACCGCAAATACGTACTTGCGTATATTTTTCACAAAATACTTTAATACCATCAAATCGTTGAAATGTAGCGTTAAAAAACTATAATTTTTATGTTTACAGTAACATTTAAATAACCGCATGCGATATTACGTAAATTATTTGTTTTATTCGTATTTTAAATTATTCAATAAACGTTGTGACTAATTTATGCGATTTCGTAACGACTAACTTAATGCAGTCAACATCCTGTAACGAGAGTGTATTACATCGTTAATTTTTAATCTCATACAAACGTTTAATAAATTATAACCAAACAAGAGATACTACGACACCAACATCTAAAAATATTATCAAATAAATTAATAAACTTAGGTAATTTACAATCTCCTTTGATGGCGTACTAAAAAAATACCTAATTAAATTTGTACGGTAATAAAAATTTATTTCGAACTTAACTTTGGTTTTAGAATAACGTATAGTTGGTACCTACGACAAACTTTAATAAACACTTATATTTTAAGACGCCAATAATTACAGTTCATGACGCCAAAATGAATTTAGAAAAAAAATATGATTTATCATCGACACTTTTATACGTTGAATTAAAATTAGTAATCATGAATTACCTAGGTATCATAAAAACACGTTTTTTTTTTTTTAATTTTATATTGTAAAATAAAACAAACGGAATTTCAATATTTTCTATGAAACTAAAAAAAAAATAGGTATGAAAATAACCTCATGTAACACAAAAAGTAGTAAATTTGATTTCTGTTTGTTCATCAAACCGAGCAACTGTACAGCTGTTGTAGTATAGTGAATTACAAATCAACTCATGCATATATACATATTGTTTGTTATTTTTACGTGTACCTAATATTTCATGTGGCACTTGTTTTATCTCAATATGAATTGTATGTATATCCTCGTCATTTTGTAATATGATGTATTTAGAAAAAAATGGCTTTGTTATCGCGGTACATTTTTACTTTAAGTAATTTAAAAAGAGGAAAAAAAAGGACGAGTAACAAAATACAACAACACATTTATAGAATTTTAGACAGAAAATCATTTAGGTACAAAACATCTGTCTTTGAATTGGTTAGTCCGCGTCTGTAGATAGTAAGTACGTATACATCTATATTTTGTTTTCTGAATATTTTTATATTGTATTATAAAAAGTAGCATTTCCCATCGTAGATCAATTTAAAATAACCACAATTCATCGAACTGTCAACGGAGAGCGACAATTTTTTTTCCCCCTTTTTAAAACAAAATTACATCGATACAATAACGTAAGCGACTTCTTTATAAACAATCGTAAAATAGTTTTCAATAAGTTTCTATACTTGAGCAAAATCCCAACGCGTATACGTTTTCAACCATATTTCAGTTTGTTATACAGTCCGCTTCACGAAAACTGGCGGCTGGCACAGTAGTCATACCTACCTATGTATTACGTAGAAATCCCCCTGAATAATATAAGAGTTTTTCCAGAAGTCGCAGTCGAATATAATAATAATTTCAAACGGAAAATTTAATTAGTTTGCGAACCACTCAGTGAACAAAGACGATCGAGGGAGGACGTTTGAATCCAAACCGAATTACTGACGCTTTAGCAGTAGAGGTTTTGTTTGATTTGAAAATCAAGAAATTCGCAATTCTGCGTTTCGTATCGCAATAATTACGTAAACTGCACGAACGTCAAACATTGTCACGATGATGTATACGCCAGACGTGGACGTCGTTATAAATTATTATTATGCCGTTCCCGATAATGTTATATCACGGTAATAGGTATAGGATTTCCTAGATTTTGGTGGTAGGTACACAAGAGTGTGACGTGTTTCTATCAATATTACATTATTATACGATCGCGTTCCCTTTCTCGAAATTACTACCACAAAAGTCTTTCCACCGTTGTAGGTGTATTGGACTCATATTGGCTGCGGTTTGATGCGAAATTGAGTCGCCGAATTGCTAAACGTAGGGCAATCGTGGATGAAAAATGATTTAATATGATTGTTCCGTGAAAATTACGTACACGTTTGATTAAATCTTAATAAAACCATTATTGTTTCTCATGGAAAAAAAGTATAAAATTTATTTTGTCCCGGATAAAATCATTATTTTTCATGGAAAACATAGTATAAAAAAAAAAATTTCATCCGCGACTTCTTCCCCATACATTATATTGGCGACAAGTACTGTGAAATACGCTCAGTCCATAGTGAGTTTATGTTGTTTCAATGCTTTCCACAACCGCGACGTCGTATTGATTGCGCGTCGCGATTGTACGATAACGGTAGAACGGTATTTTTTTTTCAAATTTGGCGTTCTTGCCAACAGTATTATCATTATTATACTATCATTTTTCTGACATTTGGGTAGTACACTAGTACCCGAAGGCCGAAACCACAGGCTTCTATATTATACACGTATAATATAGATGTCTGTGGCCGAAACTTTTAAATAAAACAAGCGAAGGAATGAATTTTCAGTAACATTTATGTATATTTACATGTTTTTGACCGCGCATTAAAGTTTCAAAATTTTTGTGGAAAATTAAATTTTTAACGAAAAAAAATTTAAATTTTCAAAAATTTATAATTTTATGTACTCAGCTCAAAAAATTTTTAAATAATTTAAAACTTGTTTGAAACCTGTATTTTATCTATTTTATTATTATGTGAAAGTTTCAGCATGTTCCGAACATTATATTGAAAGTTATGGCCAAAAAACTAAATCGATTATGTACTCGTATTAAAACACGATGACCTTAGTTTTTTATGCTTTTCTTAAATTTTTGATTGTTACCTTTTTCAATTTTCAATTCTTAAATATCCCTTACCACTCCAGTCAATAGACCAATCAGAAAAGTTACTGGCATTAAAAATTGAAGCATTCAATCTACCCTAAAAGTTTTTCTAAAAAAAAACACTTTTGGAAAAACAACACATTTTCGCTGCGCTCAGAATCGTAAATAACGAGAATAATAGAGATCAGCGCAAAAACGGTAAAATTTAAAAGAAACATAGATTAACATAGCTTTAGTCAGCAACGCCCTTTGACGTAACAGAGATACAATTTATTGTGTATATTATGATATTATATTAAATTAATGTTAAATCCATGGTGATTTGGCACATTACAAAATAATAAATAAATAATTTTAAAATTTTAAGAATTTAATTAAATTTTTTTATAATGGTGTGATGTGTGTACTAACCAGATATTACAATATGAGGACGACTAAGAACATAAAGACTTAAATAAAAAAACTTTTTGATTGAGCCAAGTGTTTACTTTTGTTTATACTGGTGAGTGCCACACGAATGAAAGTAAAAACCAACGAGTTGTAATATAGTAAAAAACAATCATTTATTTATTTAGAACAAAATTAATACGTTTTAACATTATTTTATTATGATCAAAAAAATTAGTACGTAAAAATAAATTTTCACACACTTTATAACAATAAAAATAACGCTTGGACAAAACAAGACGTAAAAAATGTATACAAGAGCAAAAATAAGTAGAGAAAATAAACCGCGAAAAGATAATATTAAGGAAAAAGTAAACGAAAAAGTACGGAGAGAATAATTCAGTTTTGTTTTCCGTCCAAAATTTTTTTTTTTATGATTTATAAAACAATGTCAAACAATCGATCGAGCAGAGAAAAAAATATGCAAATAGTAATAAATGAGCAAAACGAGGAACAAAAATCTTATCAACAAAAAAAAAAATAAAAATCATCAATCAAAGGTAATGAAAATAAGTAAATGAAAAAATAATGCACGTAGAGCAAAAAAAAAATAAAAATTACAAAAATGGTGCAAGGACAACGAACAAAGAGGGGGAAAAAAGTGTGCAATAAAAAAAAAAAAAACAAAATTCAAACTCAAATTACGCGATCTCACTCGAACGACGTCGTTCGGCCGCGTAATTTCAGCGACGTCTTCGTCGGGACGTCGTCGGTTGGGTGCGCCGCCGAGAACAGTTCCATGGCCTCGAACTTGCGCAAAACTTCGGCCACTCGGCCCGCCGGGATGATAAGGTGCGGGCTTTCGCGAATCGCCGACGTAACCTGCATCGCGGCGCCGAATCCCGCGGAACCGGCCGTCCGTCGGCGGTGGAACAACCGGTCGAGCGCGTTCTTCGCGGCCGACACGTAGCGGCTGCCGATCTTGACCAGGATCGACACGGTAAGGACGACGATCGACGCGATGAGGGTCGCGAAATTCCCGGTTTTCGCGATCGCGACGGTCGGTTTCCCGAAGCCGGGAGCGGTCGAGTAGTCGACGGGGCGCCACGGGATCCCTCTGCGGCGTCTCTCGAATCTGCCGCACAGCCGCGCCACGTGCCCGTACGGCACGGCCGTTGTAACTTTCATGTTATTTTTAAACAATTAAACGAAAATTTCGATTAAACACAATTATTGTTTTCAATTCGACAAAAAATTTAAACTCGAAAAATAAACAACACACGCGGCGTTAGTGTTTAGAATCGCACTCGAATTGGAGACTTAAACCGTGAAAGGAAATCGAAATAATAAAAAATTCGTAGACAAAACGATGAGCACTTTTAGGACTTCTTGTCACCTCGGAGTCAAAAAAGGCTCTGACGATCGGACGATGTTTGTCTGTGCAGGTAAACTTTTGGTGTCCGTCGCTATATTTCGATTTCAGCCAGCTACACGAGAACAATACGGGTCTATAAGCGGCCAGCATATTAATTTTATCATATTAAATTTATTACTTCTTATATTATTGTTTTTATGTTTTTTGTTATCATTTTACAATTTTACGATACTGGCTTAAAAATGTAAAAAGTAAAATTATTGCGACACAATTCAAAATTTTAAGATGTCGTATGATCTATATATATATAAATGAGAGTGGAAGGTATGCAAATTTATACGTTTCTCGATTTTAAAACTACTATATACAAACTTTGTTTTGTGTAACAATTCATAGGTAGGTACGATCGAACTGAATAGTATTGATATACGACGCTTGATTTCAGTACGAAGCACGTAAAATTACTCCTAACTTAATTTTAAAAAAAAACACACAACACAAATATTATTATAGAGTACTTAAGACATTATTTAAAAATTAAAAAATATAATAATTATTATTGAACAACTCACTCAAAAAACCGTTTACCGGCTCGGTGATATTTTTTCGACCGTTCTCGGAAAATCGTTCTGCAGCGATGACGTTTACCGTTGACTTTTTCCGTTGTATTTCTGTGCTTTTTTAGTGTCGTTCGTACGGCGTATATCAGATTTTAAATGGAAAATGTGGTTCCTAAATAGCCTAGTCGAGAAGTTTATGAATTAAACTATTTATTTTCAACGTAACACTGAGTCGTTAGGAAGTATGTTTAATTTACTCCAGCTTTTTTGGTGGTTTTTATATAACTTCACAAATAATTTCTTCAAAAATAATATATACTACTAATTTCGCGACGTTATTGACTTGTGCATGCCAGCGTGTGCAAATAATTTTTTCCTACGTAATATTGCAAACATTCTACGTTCGATCTGAAGCGTACTGGCGTTTGTTTATTGCTTCTAAACACAAAAAACAAAAATTGATGTACAATAAGTTGCCTACATAATAACTCCTAAGAACATGACAATAGGACGGTGCAATATTTAGCCTTTTGGTAAAATTTTTGTACAGCCGTATTGAAATTACAAACATTCTCAATAACCTAAGTGTATCGGTACAATATTGTAAAAGTAATCCGTATAATATAATAACGCGTGTTAATCGTGTACATCGCTGATAACATATTCGTACCACCGCGTTTATTGACAAATTATTGACGTTCGCCGGATCATAATACATATAACATAACAGCAGCGGTATAATATTGTTTTCCGCATAAATAGACGTATTATTATTATTATTATTGCGCTTTTGCCGGATCTGACCGACGAATCTCCGGTTATAGCTCTCTCGTTAATTTCGATCGCGCTATCGGAATCGCCCCCCCCCACAAGCGCAATATTCCATCGCCAAAACGTGCGTCCAAAATATCGTCCGTTCGACTGCGCAGTCCCATGGCGCGCCGCGACCGCTCCGGAAATGACGTTGTTAGCCCGGATAAGTGCGCAATGTAACGTGCTCGACCGAGGGCCGGTAACAGTCGTGCAAGCTCGTTCATTCAGGATAACGCGTTTAACTGATCGTAAACGGCTGCCGTGCGCCATGCAAAAATATTAGTGAAACGCAGTGGCGCACGCCAAAGGGTTCTGCAGTCGACCGACGCCCCCGCAGAAAGCCGGTGGGCGGGTGCGTGGTACTGCACGGTTTCGTGTCCATCATTATTAATCAACGACTAAAAACGGACAAAAGTCGTAAACGATTTCGACGAGATAGACGTACCTGTTATAAGCCTATAGTAACGATAAGCTTGATTAAATCATTATTTTTCATGGAAATATCGTCATCCGTAAATGCCCGAACTTTACGTGTACGCGCAGTCCGTATGATAATATCCGTCTGTGGTTTTGACATAGCTGAAATCCGGCGAACTCGTAAAACTTATGCTGATAAACGATCGACTCGATTTTTCCGTAGAGATCTGAACGATGTGTCGAAAAAAATACAACATACGTAGCCGGGAAGTTTTTAGCCACCCGAAGGTTGTCATATTTTAAAATGATTCGACTACTATTTTACAACATTTCTGCTGAATATGATTACACGAACAAAATTTACAGTTGCGTCTCTTCAAATAATTTCTACAGTTTTCTTTAATTTTTCATCCGTCAGATTAATATCCCCCAAAACGCTATGACGTCAGCGTCGTCCGCGGCTCAATTTTTCATTTGTAATTCGCATACTCAATCATCCTACATTGTTTCGTGTTTGTGCACCGTCTGGACTTCTGGAGACGCCACATCGCGTTTGAAATATTATTATCATGTTTAAATAGAAATCACGCACGGTCCATTGCGTACACTTCGTACCAGCGGTGTTTCCATAATAATTCCGTTTACCGTACTTTGAATATTCGGAAACAACTACAGTAACTTTGAAAACTTACTCAAAGTGCCGCGTCGTCAACAACATCCGAAAATTCGTCTCTCGAACGACTAAACAAATACGATGAAACTTGTGAACATATTATAATTTAGACGACGAGACTCGTTGGACGTTCCCGAACAGCACACATATTTTATGGCTGTTATTCTAAACGAAAAAAAAAATTGATTTTAAAAAATAACCGAAGCAATACTGCGCATACAACACGTTCGCGTAAAAACAACTGTACTGTTTCACACTTAGAAACTAAACTTTGCTCAAAACATTTTCTAGGTAAAACATTCATGCCCGAATAAGTTAATTTGACGGCGAGTTGTTTGTTGATTTCTTCAAGTATAAACACTTAGAAAAATAAATAACATTTCTTAAGTATCATCCGTTTATAGAAGAATTAAAGTTTATTGTTCATTGCACGGTTACGTGTTTGTTAAGCTCATAAAATTTCTGAAAACAAGTTCGAACAAGTCAAATTTTAGAAAAGAGCTTTCTTTTTGGTGTTATTTGTTTTCATTTCAATGTTTTGTACCATAAAATATTAATTATTTAATTCTTGTAAAGCACCTACTAAACATTTCAAAATACATAGTATACAATACCGTATGGACGCCGCACGAAATCGCGAGTTGTTCACGACGTTTATTCCCGATTATCTCTTTACATTTTCACTTGCGTGAAAACCGAAAACGTAATTCGATGTAACATATTATCTCTGTTTGAAAATTTTCAAAAGACTCTACCATAGCAGCTATTATGTACTCTAAAACGTGACAATAATTGGTACCGTGTACTGCGGTTTAAGATATATACGTTTGTCACTGCGGGCATCTAAATGAATTCGTCGAATCGTAAAAAGCCGTGTTTAAATTTTTTCGAAGAATATGGAAAAAAACGAATTTCTGAACATTACCAACAATATACGCCGTACAAACGACACTGAAAAAGCACAGAAATACAACAGAAAAAGTCAATGGCAAACGCCATCGCTGCAGAACGCGCGCGCGTCAATTAAAGGTGTTTTTTTATGCAAAAAAACGATTTTCCGAGAAATGTAGAAAAGATATCACCGAACCGGTAAACGGTTTCCTAAGTGGGCTGTTGAATAATAATTATTATATTTTTTAATTTTTAAATAATGTCTTAAGTGCTATATAATAATATTTGTGTGTGTGTTTTTTTTTAAATTAAGTTAAGAGTAATTTTACGTGCTTCATATTGAAATCAAACGTCAACAATGTATATCAATACTATTCAGTTCGATCGTAAAATCTAAAATCGAGAAACGTATACATTTTCATACCTTCCACTCTCATTTATATATATATATATATATAGATCATACGACATCTTAAAATTTTGAATTATTTCGCAATAATTTTACTTTTTACATTTTTAAGCCGGTATCGTAAAATTGTAAAATGATAACAAAAAACATAAAAACAATAATATAAGAAGTAATAAATTTAATATGATAAAATTAATATGCTGGCCGCTTATAGACCCGTATTGTTCTCGTGTAGCTGGCTGAAATCGAAATATAACGACGGACACCAAAAGTTTACCTGCACAGACAAACATCGTCCGATCGTCAGAGCCTTTTTTGACTCCGAGGCGACAAGAAGTCCTAAAAGTGCTCATCGTTTTGTCTACGAATTTTTTATTTTTTCGATTTCCTTTCACGGTTTAAGTCTCCAATTCGAGTGCGATTCTAAACACTAACGCCGCGTGTGTTGTTTATTTTTCGAGTTTAAATTTTTTATCGAATTGAAAACAATAATTGTGTTTAATCGAAATTTTCGTTTAATTGTTCAAAAAAAAAAAAACATGACGGTTACAACGACCGAACACGTTCCGTACGGGCACGTGGCTCGGTTGTGCGGCAGATTCGAGAGACGCCGCAAAGGGATTCCGTGGCGCCCCGTCGACTACTCGACCGCTCCCGGCTTCGGGAAACCGACCGTCGCGATCGCGAAAACCGGGAATCTCGCGACACTCATCGCGTCGATCGTCGTCCTTACCGTGTCGATCCTGGTCAAGATCGGCAGCCGCTGCGTGTCGGCCGCGAAGAACGCGCTCGACCGGTTGTTCCACCGCCGACGGACGGCCGGTCCCGCGGGATTCGGCGCCGCGACGCAGGTTACGTCGGTGATTCGCGAAAGCCCGCACAGCATCATCCCGGCGGGCCGGGTGGCCAAAGTGTTGCGCGAGTTCGAGGACATGAAACTGTTCTCGGCGGTGCAGCCAACCGACGACGTCCCGACGAAGACGTCGCTGAAATTACGCGGCCGAACGACGTCGTTCGAGTGATCGCGTAATTTAAGTTTGAATTTTTTTTTTTTTTTACTGCACACTATTTTCCCCGTGTTTGTTCGTTGTCCTTGCACCATTTTTCTAATTTTTTTTTTTTTGCTCTATGTGCATTATTTTTTCATTTACTTATTTTCATTACCTTTGATTGATTATTTTTATTTTTTTTTTTTTGTTAGTAAAACTTTTGTTACTCGTTTTGCTCTATATGCATATTTTTTTCTCTGCTCGATCGATTGTTTGACTTTAATTTATAAATTATTTAAAAAAAAATGTTGGACGGAAAACTAGACTGATTTATTCTCACCGTTCTTTTTCGTTTACTTTTTCCTTAATATTATTGTTTTGCGGTTTATTTTCTCTACTTATTTTTGCTCTTGTATATATTTTCTACGTTTTTTTTTTGTCCAAGCGTTATTTTTATTGTTATAAAGTGTGTGAAAATTTATTTGTACGTACTAATTTTTTACATCTAAATAAAATAATGTTTAAACGTATTAGTTTTGTTCTAAATAAATAAATGATTGTTTTTTACTATATTACAACTCGTTGGTTTTTTCTTTTATTCGTGTGGCACTTTCCAGTATAAACAAAAGTAAATACTTGGCTCAATTAAAAAGTTTTTTTATTTCAGTCTTTATGTTCTTAGGCATCCTCATATTGTAATATCTGGTTAGTACACACATCACACCATTATAAAAAAATTCTTAAAATTCTTAAAATTTTAAAATTATTTATTCATTATTTTGTAGAAGTCGTGTGCCGAAACCACCATAGATTTAACATTTATTTTATATAATATTATAATATACACAATAAATTGTATCTCTGTTACGTCTATGGGCGTTGCCGACTAAAGCTATGTTCATCTATGTTTCTTTTTAATTTTACCGTTTTTTCGCCGATCTCTATTATTCTCGTTATTTACGATTCTGAGCGCAGCAGTGTTGTTTTTACAAAAGTGTTTTTTTGTAGAAAAACTTTTAGGGTAAATTGATTGCTTCGATTTTTAAGTAACATTTCTGATTGGTCTATGGACTGGAGTGGTAAGTGATATTTAAGAATTTAAAATTGAAAAAGGTAACAATCAAAAATCTAAAAAGAAAAAAATAAAGGAATACATTAAAAATTAAGGTCATCGTGTGTTTGACAGTATCGATTTAGTTTTTTGGCAATAACTTCCAATATAATGATGGAAACTAGCTGCAATTTTTACATAATAATAAAATTGATAAAATACAGGTTTGAAAAATGATTTAAAAATGTTCTGAGTTGTGTACACAGAACTATAAATTTTTTTGATCAATTCAATTTTTTTTTGTTAATTAATTTAATTTTCAACAAAAAGTTTTGAAACTTAAATGCTCTTTCAAAAACATGTAAATATACATAAACGTTACTAAAAATTCATAGTCACAGTTTTTTTTTTTAGGTGTTAAAAATTTTGAAAATTGCCAAAAATTGCTTATACCTTTGACTCAATTTTGGAAAAAAGTTTTCAACTTTCACAAATTTGTTACATAAGATTTAAATATTAATTAAATTTTATAAAATTATATTTGCTATGTGAATCAAAAAGTTTCAAATAAATGTGCCCAGTAGATTATGTAAGCGTAAAAAAAAAGTATTGATAAAACTGTGTTGTTTTTATTTTGTTAAATTTACTTTTACCAATTCTATTGAAATGAGTGACATAATAAAGGGTTCTTAATTCAGGTAAAAAAAAAGTTAAAATAACAATTTTGCGAATCACAGTAAAAAAATTAATTTCCTTGATATAGATTGTAATCAATTTCATCGACTTTATTTTCTAGTATTACCTATATTGAACGAATTCTATATTTTTCTAAGTTTTAATGTAAAAAAAAAAAAAAATTGTTTTTATGAATATGATCTTAATAATTTACGTTTGTTTTTAAACAACGAGTGTAATTTTTGCTGGGTAACCGATACGTATGATCCCGATTGTTGTTTTTAAAACTATCATTATTACGACGTAAATTGTTTTAAATAATTTTTGTTTGTTCAAAGTCATAATTTTCATGTAAAATGATACATCTTTTGAGGTGAATAGTAATGGGGTTGTGGTTTCCCCTTCAAACGTTTTCTTTTGAGTATAATGGCAAAATGGCTGTGTATAATCTATACAATTAAAATAATTTATAATTCTTAATAAAAAATCATTGGACTTAACTACTTCAAAACGTCTAATGTTTTTAATTGTAATTATTTTTAGTAGTATTGGACGATTAAAATGTAATCCTTATGAAAAATTTGAAATTACTATATGCGATGTTGGAGATTGTAACACAAATTATTGCTTAAGTTTTGTTGAATTTTCATTTAGATGAATTTTAACTCTTGATTTTATCTACATAAAATAATAAAGTATAAAATAATAATTAAAATTTACTATCTCAATGAAAAAAATAATTTATTTTTTAACGTCATTTTAGTGTTTTTTGTTATCATAAATTTTACTTAAATTGTTGTAGATACAAATCTATACGTCACAAAAAAAACTGTTCTCTGCAGTTTTGATTTTAAAAAAAATATGCGGCCAAGATACATATATTATGAACCCAAATAAAATATCTTAGTTTGAATCGTTTATCGTATTTTGACGTAAACAAAATTAATCAAACCAATAATTTCACTTATTGGACTGATATACTGATACAAAAAATTAAAAAATTTAATTTATTCTATTCAAAACTCGAGTTGATGATAATTCTAAATTGTTCGAGATTTAAAGTAAACATGATTCAAATTGTTAGTGATACTAACAATAGTTAATTACGTGACTGCGTATAACCGTACACTTAAATAAACCTGGTTTAAAATTATTTTTGTGGATTTTGGGTTAAAGTAAACTGATGGAAAACTAAATAAAGCTCACAACCAATTAATTAATGAAATTTAAATATTTTTTAAAATTGGTTCAAATAAACTTTGTTTAAATTATAAATATACATTTTATATGAAACAGTATTCAAATATCGTTTTTTGTGCGGTTTTTAGGTCACTGGAATAATTCAACATTTTAATACTTATAACTATCACTCTCCACGTTCTACAAAAAAATGTTAAAAGTTAACCTTTTACTTTCTACTCTATATGTAGTGTAACGACCATAACGAGTAGGTACTTATAAAATAATTAAGACGTCTTGATACTCCTGAAAATCTATCGTTAAAACACACAAATACGTGGGACAATTTTAGTAACAGTAGAAGGTTAGTTACTATTTTTTTTGTTTCAAAGAGAAAAAATTAATCTGCAAAACAATTACATTCTTTCTTTCTTGATAGCTCTAACAAATATTTTTTAACAAACATATAAAAAACTGTAAATTTTACAACCTACGAGCACAATAATATTTTAAAATATGTTAATGCGCTAGCAAATAATAATAAAAAAAAACATGAATTTCTCAAAAATTAAAAAAAATGATTATTCTTCTCAAAGGGGAATTTAGTCTCATGTAAACTAGTTTTTTCTACACTGAAAAATAACATTTCGTATATTTTACTTATAAAAACACGACAAAATCGTGAAGTTTTTAATGCCAATCAAACTGAATGTTTATTGTCAAGGGAAACTGCAGTATATAATATTGTGGGTACTAAATAGTTGTATTGTGTATTTTTTTTATTGACTTTTTTACATTAAAAAAAAAAAAACTATTATCAAACTATCGTCTAACATATAAAACCTATTTGTTTTGTTTAATTACTCGTTAAAATTTTTACTACCCTGAAAAATGTTAAAAAAAAAAAAAAAATCGCTGTGACCAGAATTTAATAAACGAAACAGTACCTATACTATTCTATGACTTAAAAGGTGATTTTGTGAAACTCTAGAAATCGGTAATTTACTAACTAATACGACTTGTTTATTTTGCAAAAACAAAAGTGCAAATATTATCAACCCAATTTTTTTTTCTTTCATGACGGTGTTATACACTATAGGCAGCGCGATATTTTCCCAACTAACCTGTACAATTTACCACTAAAATTGGTCTTATAACATTTTTACCGAAGAAAAATGTTCAGTATAATTTTTTGACTTCCTAAATAATAAATTATACTTAATTGTTCTTATAATTTTTAAAGCGCAACATTTATACCAAAAATAAAATATTCTTATCGTTTACCTTTGATTGATATAAGCTTCAAAAATAAAAACTAAAGGTTCAAAAATCATAAATTTAGTTTCTTTTCAACGCGTTTCGGTTGCTTGAGTAAACATTCTAACGCCCGATGGTGTTTACAAGAGGGGAAGTAAAACATTCCAATTAAAATTATATCCCCCTATGAGTGACATAAATATCATAAAATTTCACTTCCCCGGTTAAATTTTCCTAGGAAAATATCACCCCCAGGTAAGATTTGATGAAAAATTAATTATTGATCATATTTTATAGGTTTATAGGTTAAGGATTCCATCCTTGGAATCTTAAATATTTCTAGAAATTGTCAGCTTAAACATTTTTCTCTATCTACTTCTATCTACACCAAAATGTTTCTTGCGTAACGTTAATTTTCAAACTTGAAAACTTTGATCTCCGGGACCGTCTCGCAAGTTCGGAGGAGAAGCGCACGGTGGAAATGTTTTCGCTACTTATCAAGGAATCTCCGTGATTAAAATTTCGCGGTCTACCATGAAAGAGGAATAATTTTAAACACTTCTGTTTTATTGTTTTGCAATGTCGACGAACACGATTAAATTTGTTCATATGATGGTGATATAGGCGTCAACTCGTTCGAGTACAAAAGTTGTGCATTGAAAACTTTTGAAGCCTCTAGCGCGCACACGTTATAAACTTTCTGTTTTGTTAGTTCTATATTATTAAAACAGAATTATATAAGAAAAGTTTTGAAAAATATGTAAATTAAACGCATTTAGTTTTTTCGAAATTACGTCTTACCGTTTTAATAGGAAAGTCGCGTAATGTTTCGTTGTTCACGAATTTTTTTTAATAACTATAGTTAACTTTTAAAAAATCATTTTTAGTAGAAACAATTTGTTTATTTATACGTTCAATCTATGTGACCGTATTACGATGGGTCATTATGAATGAACGTTTCAATTTCAAGATATACTTTTAGGCATATCGTTTTCTAGTAATATTTTTTTTTATTTTTTGAACTTCAATTTACAAACACAATTTTTTCGAATTGAATTCATTTGCGCAAACGCGAAAAATTATTAATACAATATGATTTTGTATAAAGTTGTGAACAATTCCCGGGTGCATTCGAATAATCTTCTCACTGAAGTTTGAAAATAAATATATATTATACTATATCGTTTTTACGGCGATGAATTATGATCAACTGACGGGCAAACAATGATAGTTTTCCATCACACGAGCGCGTATATGTATATATATACCACGTAACGTATTCAACCGTAGACGTCGTCACGCTCAATTTATTATTATCAAACGCAGAAAGTATGAGCAAATTTTTACAAACGTCATTCTCTGGAAGGGCTTAACAATTGCGTTTAGTTTTGAAATCATCAAACGGTCGATAATCACATATTTTCATCGTCCGCGCGTGGTAATAATATTATTTATCTCGTTCCCAACTCGATTTTAATCGTAAGTACTTTGTAATTGAAAAATCGTTGTTCTTTTAGCAATAAATTCTATAAACGTTTAATGTTTTACCGCATAAACGCAGGTATTTGAACGAGTCGACAAATTAATATTTTATTCTGAGGTTACAGTCGACACAAAACAGGTATCGGATAATATTCAAAATGTAACAAACCTTTTGATTTACGTTAGATGAAAATGTAAAATTTTCAGAATGATGTTTCTAATAATTACGAACATGTTTCATTAATTTTCATTCTATTACGGTACCGAATTCACAAAAAAATCGACTGCAGGACCGCCTGCAGATAGTCCGATTAGAGTGAAGTTGACGCAGTAGTTGCGGTACTACGATCCGATATAGACTGTTGCAAAGTGTTCTTTACGTATCTTGATTGACAATTCAAATTGTTAAACTGAGAATAATTTTATTTTGTTTGTCTTACAATACACTGTGTACAAGTAGTAATTATTTTAAACGACCAGTCCGTCCGTTTGTCATAGTAATGATCGCCTTTATCCGTTCTTCAATACTTTGCGCACACAAACACCAATTATTAATCTTATGATTCATCATAAATCCGTTGACGTATTCTGAAATTCTCGATTGATGTCAGCTATAGATGACAGTCAAATTGAATAAATCGCGACACTTGAATACTGCAGTGAGAAATATAAAATGACAAACATTTTATAGCCCTAAGTAGGTGCAGATAATAGGACGCGTATCCCTGTTTTGGGTGGATTTATTTTTTAAGGTTTGGTACAAAAATTGTTTGTTAAATTAAAAAGAAACGGTGTATCGTTTACTTACAAAAATTACAACTCTTAACAAGCTCAGTATATGTTTAATACTCAAACTAACCAGAATTCAAAGTTTTATGTTAACCTAGAAAATAGTCAAAATTGATTCAAATATGACGTGTCGGCGTATCTATTTTACCCGTTCTAAACATAATCTAAAAACAATGAGAATCCTAAGAAAATATTACTGAAACGGAATTTTATATCAAACACTCGGGGATATTTCTATAAAATGTGTTTTCAGATTTCAATAATATATTGAGGCAAAATCACAAGGGAAAAACACGATTTATTACGAGCGTTCAATGTAAAGTGTCTTCCGAACACGAACTCTACAAAGTTCAGAGAAGTACTTGATACTGTACATGATTGCGATACATATTATACATGGTATATTTCTAAGCATTGTATCTAGCTGCGGCAACACTGCAGATTTCCGAATACGACTAACGTTTGCACATTACTTTTACGAATATCGTCCTCGGGGGAAAAATTCGGAAAAATGTTACCTCGAGATCGAAAGACGGTACAACCTATAAGGACAAAGAAAATCCTATAAGCTGCAAATATCCGTTTATAAACATATGAACCCTGTTGCAAATAAATTGTCCCCTGCTAAGCCGATTCGAAAACACGCTGTTAGTGTGTTCAAAGCTGAGTCGTCTTATGGGTGGTGTGGCAACGCCGAGAAGAGTCGACCTAACGGAATTATCTTTTTGGAAAATCTGAAAAGAAGTGAAATGCTACAGAGAATGAAAATACTTTATTTTTCGGTATAATTTTTGACCGAAAAATATTGAAGCGACAGTAATGAATGTAAAAAAAAATATACTCAAACAAAACAAAAATTAGATTTTATTCAAGATCGACGAGTGCTCTCTGCTTCTAGTCGTCCACGGAAAAGTGAATCACACGATTGTAGTTCTTTCGCGTAGGTGTATCTATCGAAAGTTATCAGAAACTATGAATTAACTTTTTTTTTTCAAATTGTTCAATGCCAACTAAGTCTGTATGTGTTATGTATACTAGAATAATAAGGGTGACAAGTGGTTTAAAAGAGTTATTTAGTGGTTATTATTAGTTAAACTAGTTAATAAATAAATTCGTTATCAATACGAGTAAGCAGTATTGAAATCTTAAAACAAATATAATAGTTTTTAAGTAAGGTATGTTCTCTTGTAGCATATAGGTATTATATTGTAATTAAATAAATTACATTATCGTATCTTAAAGTTTACTAAAAGTTTTTATCATACTGTAGAATCATTAAATGAAAAACAATAGGTACTTTTCATTAACGTAAATGTTACAATTAAACTAATGTTAAGCATTAAATTCTGAGAATTTCTGTTTGCTATACTTGGTTGGTTTAGGGATAAAAACCATTCTTGTGGGTAGCTAAATTAAAAAGCTGAAATAAACATTTTGTGCAAATTAAGACTTTAAAACAATGATTTTTTCCAATATTATTTAATTTTTTACCTCGTCAGTTTGTCGAATTGTTTTTAACAATCAAACGGTTATGATCCAGTTAAATGAGAACATTTTTTTTTTTTTCATTGTCCGTTTTATTCGAAAGAAACTGATTGAATATTGATAATATGTAGGTATATACACTTCTACTTGCTTATAAATATTTCTTAACTTTTAATTAGAAGCAAAATGTTTAAATAAAATAATATTTTAAAATTTTTATTAAAAAACGAAATCGGTGACCAAATCATTATTTATATTTTTTTTTAATAATTTCGTGCATAAAAATTTAGTGAATAGTTGAAAACATTTTAGCGTTTTTTTTTTAATATTATTATATTTTGTGAAAAATCCTGACAGTGACTGCAAATCTATATATTTTTAATGCATAAAGACCATTTATAAATGAAAACTAGAAACATTACGAAACGAAAAAATGTCCAATTTTAAAATTATTATTACTTAAAAAAAAAAATTTTTTTCGAACGAACCTTAAACACTTTATTTAAAACAGTAATAGATACATAGTTCCACGCTCTTTTCAAATTATGATCATTTACTTCCTGTAAAGTTTGCTTTTGTCGTTTTCATAATGAAGAGTAAAGCATTTTCTCATATTTTCTGAAAATAATAATTTGGTTTTAAGATTTTTTCATCTGCTGTGTCATTTCATCTATACTAACACAACATTTTACGGCAGAAAATACAATATGAGAATATTGTACTTTCAATTTCATCAGAAATTGTGTGTGTGACTACCGCGCTACTAAAAGAATTCCCGTTTATGCGTTTGACGTTTAATATCTGCACCGGAGCTTGGGATCACGCAGGCTATTTTTCGCATTTAATCGTTTTCGTGGCGAGACAATAGACGAAACAAACGTGACGGAATATCCCTTCTCATCTCCTAATGGTTTTTTTAAGCTATTATAGTTTGTTTTGCGTTAAATTTATTTATAAGATGAAAAATTTTATTTTTGTTGTTTATACATACAAAAAAAAAAAAAAAAACTAAACCCTGAACCAAATTAAAATGTTCAAAGTTAAATTCGAATTAGTATTACAAGTTGTAAATTTTTAAAATGTGTGACTTTTATGTTTGGAGAATTTCCTACTGTAACTACTGTCACCACATTCTTCTGTTCAGAAGTGATGGTAACACGTCTGTGTGTAATATGAGTCAGTAACTTACAAACAGTAAATTTATACGTATCCATTGGGTAATAAGTAAACTGGTGTTGAATCTTTTAAACTTTATAAAATTAGAAAAAAATTTTCTTCAGTAACAGTTCCATATCATTTTTTTTATTCCTTACGTGGCATACGTGATTACAAAATATATAATAAAACAAAATAATAGTTATACCGTCTTGTTGTAACAACGAGTTAAACTGTTCGGTGTTTGAAACATTTTGTGGCTTTTCGTCACATGTTTTAATACTGTTTTGTAAATTTGAAAAATCGATTGGATAATTTACCTGTGAAGTCCTATGTAGAAACACATTTTATCAAAAATTTAAAATATTTAGTGGGTATCAGAACTAGAAATCAAATGAAGAAACAAAGAAGGAATGAAACGATAGGCTTAATGACAAATCTTTCCGAAACATTTAAAAGAAAATACATTTCTGCAGAGCTCGTCATTAAAAGGAGTAGGTACAATAAAATTATAATATTATCTAAATTACAAATACTGAATAGTTTAATTCAAAGCTCGCAAATGTTATTATTACTGAATACAATTTGTAAACATTGCAGTCGTATTCTCACGAGAACGTTTAAAATGAAAACATTTCGCGATATTTTCAGTAGCTCGCAATTATTATTATATAACGTAAATACAGAAATTACTATCACGTATTTCTTTAATTGTGTGGACACCTGAGTGAATATTCAGAAGTATCATTTGGAACTTTGTCCTGTTTAACCTCAGAAACGGTTTAAATAACCAAATGCCATTGAATTCTTACAAGGTTGACAATCGCTTATTGAGAGCTGAACTTAATGAAATTACATACAAGTTAGAGTCTATTATACGAAGGCGCGTTCAACAGATTCAATAAATCACTATAATTGACGAACATGTTTTTCAACAATTTTTTCCGTACACACATATCGACCAATCATTTAATAATTAGTTTAATCAAAACATAATTTTGTGACAGGTTTATGGGAAAATGACGTATACCCTCCGAATGCCTCGGATCAATTCTAAAATATCGTAAACATTTATCGAAAAAACTAAATTTGCTTGTGTGAAAGTTCTCCACTTGGCAAGGGCACCCGCAGGGGCGGTCATTTTTAAATATATTACGCTCATGTTACAATACAATCACACGCATTTTATAAAATATTTGTAAAATTTGAACTTTTTCAAGATTTTTTCTAAAAGCACTAAAAAAAACTAAAGCGCCATGTTTCTGCACAAAAAACGGTAAGTGTATTGAACATTACGGTTTGAATACTGAGGTCCAACAGAAAATTTATGAACAAATTTTATTAATAAATGATTTGCAACTACACGTTGGTCAGACGAAAGAATTGACGAATTGAAACACACAGAAGTAAGTTTGTAAAAAAAGAGTTTTTAATAAACCCCTTTAGAACAATAACACCAGTGTGCAATAAAATCTCTCTAAATTCTGTAGCTTTCCGTTGTTGAAGATCATTTAAACATCTTTTGTGTTTTGTCCCTCCGGTGGGATATGGAATCCTGCGGGCGCCCTTGCCGCTTGGTCCAATACCGATTGATCGAATCAAAATATGTCGTTACGTTAAATTCAACACGGGAGTATCTCGTGTTTCGTATTTTGTGATCACTCGCGATCACATATATTTTTATTCGTATCGTGGGCTAAATCCTTGGCAGAAAATACTATGGCGATAAAATAAATAAGTATTGACCAGATCTAGCTTTTTTTCAACGTATTTTTCACGGTGGAATTCCGTATACGACGTTTCCGCAAAATCTTTTGTACGACGGACTTGCGCGGACTCGCTTTACATACGTTCGGTCAACCCAATTATTAATCGCGCGGTGGTTAGGAAAAAAAAAGTTTTTTCGAATCGGAGCAAACGTATCGAAAATATTGCGAAATACATTATTCTTATCTTCGTTTCAAGTCGAAAAAGTTCGTTTTTCCAACGTCGACGAGTCGAAAATAGTTGTTCTCCCGTCCAGCTTTGACAGTGCGACGGTTCGTTTACCAGCCGAACCGAAAAAATGAAAATGTTAATAAAAATTCCCGGCAGGAGGCAGCGGCGCGTGGGTGGGACGAAAGTAACGTTCGCGCTGGCCGGGACGAAACGGGATTCGTGCAGGTCCCGTTGATTAATGACGACGGCGGCGGTGGCTCCACCGTGAAAAGGCCAAGTGACAATTCGTGGTGGCGAGAGAGGGAGGGGGGTGGGCGTCCTTACACAATACGGCGAGCACGGCCGAGGGAAATAACGTGAAAAACGGCCCGGGACGCAAAACACACGCGCGCGTACCACCTAATGACCGACGGCGTCCGACCTTTTACCGAGAAAAATGAAAAGATCGTTCGGAAAACTGGTCGGTTTTTGTAAAAAAAAAGATAATAATACGAAAATGTCCATTCGTCCGTGGAAAAATATAGTCCTATATACTTGGGGCTCAAATCGGCGTTTTTTTCTCAAACGATTCCACCCGTCGTTATTGACTCCGATATGGTGTGCGCGCAGGTGAATTTAAAATTTGAATTTTCTTTTCCGTCGTTTTTACAGTGGTCGCGCACGTCAAAGAAGAGAATCTGTACAGACACTCGTAAAATCGTTTAAGACCATTTTTATCGTTTCCGAGCGTGGCTGTGATGTGACGCGATAATGCGCGACGAACAGCTTTTTCTGTTCATTCGCCTGCTTTTCGCGGACGCATTTCAATCGCGAACGTCGTTATTTCTTAACACACTCTTACACTCTTAGGACACGAATTATTTTCAGTTTTTGTCAACGTTCAGACCGTTATCTTACAGTAAAACGCGCCCAGTCTATCGTATTGTCGTTTGTGACTATATTTGACTCGTCTAAAAATTAGGTCCGCCAAAAAAAAAAATAGTTGTACTTGACATAATACAGCAGATATATATTATAAATTGATTTCACACTGATCGTGTCGTCACGATCAAGTTTTAATGACCGCATCATTGATTTACGTGACGTAAATACAGCAGACAACATAACGCGTTTATAGTAAGATATCGAGTATTCTTTTAAACGAACTGCGTGTTGGAAACGCATTTTTCGGAGTAACATGAAAAAGAAGTATCGACGAATGGTTTTGCCATTTAGTCCGTTTATCACAACGAATCTTACAAACTATCTCACATTAATCGCATTTTTTATGACACTTTGTTGACGGCCACTGGGACGGTCTGTATTCGTGCGCGACCATTCGCATATTTTAATTAAGCCCAGAAGTCTGATGGGTCAAATTTTTTGTTTTCCGTTTGGACAAACCGACTCGCCGAATATAAAGCGTTTCAACGTAAAGAAGAGTGTTCGAGAAAGACGGACAAGATAATTACTATGTAAACAAAAGTTAAATCATTTAAACACGATGGCTCCAAGATGTACATGACGTAAATATGATAGTAAACCGATGTCGGCGTATTGAAAACGTTTGATTTTACGTCGGACCGTCCGTAGCGGACGAACTCGTTTAGAAATCCAGAATGTAATTTATTTCAAGCACATTTCGTTATTCTTAAATCACGAACAAACACGCCAAAGTGTTTTGCGATAGGACTTAAAGATATAACACGAGGATATGGCGGTGTAGAACTCTGCGAGACGAACTTAAAAAGTAAACGATACCGATTTTGTGGACAGTAGTATTGGTAGCAATAATATTTACGAAAATAGTATATGATCCATCCGAAAAAGAAAAGTTTAAAATTTTAAAAACGACTGATCTTATGCTCTGAAATTTTTCACGAAAACCGCCGATTTATAGTCGACTTCAGTATGCAAAACACGCTTTGAAATAGGAAAAAAAAAAGATGAAAAAATATTACGTTTTTTAGCAAGGGGTAAAAACGTAATATGATTATAATATGTTATGACGTGCGCGTCGACAAACCTCAAAAGGACCGACACTATTTTACGATATATTTGCGATACTTGGAAATAATTTTGAGTTTTAACCTACGTACCCGAATGAAAGGTACAAACTACGTAGTAATCGTTTCCGCTGTTAGACAAAAGTCTCGGACATCGTTGCAATCGAATGGGATGCGGGGGGATGTGCTCCTCAATTTTCACAAAATGTTTTACCAGCTGACCCTTCAAACGTATTTCCTCCTGTCGTCTGGTCGGAAACTGTGACAGCAGTGTGCCCCAGTTCTATCGTTCTATTTTCGACTCGAACACTGGTTACGCTCGGAACGAAAAAGGCCGAATAAAATACACTCTCGCCGTCTGTAAAGCGCTCTTCTCGTTGCCCCCGAGAAAACCGTCGACGATTCTGCGTGTGTATCACAATGTAGTTTTAAAAATGCGAAATTCAGCCGTTTTGTGACCGTTTTTTCTTATCGTTTTTCCTCACAGGAGGTACGGCGAATAACGCGGCACGAGTTTGTTTAGGAATTTTTCGAAGGAGGAAAAAAACAAAACACGACGTGAACGACGACGTTTCACTACGGCCGGACCGTGCGCGCCCACTCGTGTGGTGCAAATTATTCGAGCGATACGTCCTAACGAGCCGAGTGCGTCCGTCCCGCACACGGTGTAATCGAATTTCGCACACGAAACCGACTGCGTTTAGCGTATACCCACTCTAATACGCATCGCACACGTCTTGTTATTAGGTTTGTCGCATTGCGTGCGGACGGCCGTTGACGATATAATTCGATAAAACAACATTATAGTATACCGCCGGGGTGTGTGAAGAATTTCAACGATTTTTAAAGCCTCTCTCCGTCCAGAACGATTTCCGGTTTCGGTACACGTCCCGGAAAACCGGTGACCCCGTGGTCCGAAAAGAAATTCAATCGCAGGAACGATGGATGGCGTTCGTGGTTTGGAAACCGGGCGTATTTGACGAGATAACGAGCAAGTGCCAATACATTGTACAAGTAGTCGAAATTGATTTAAACGTTAATTTTTTTTAAAAAAAAAAACCACTCTTGATGAGGGGGGTACTTAAACCCCGAGCGACGGGAAATCAAATTTACCGCATATTGTTTTAAAATTGTCTCGACCACTAAAAAAAAGTTGTACGAAAAAATACCGAGTACGAAAAAATTTAATGTGTGGCCATTTTACGTATAGACTTATAATTTTTCTAATACGAATCACGTTTCAGCGCGATAAAACCATTTTTTTCGGGCACTTTGCAACTAAACTAATGTTCATCTGTTTTCGTGGAAACTCACTGTAGGACCTAGGTGATTGATCGTGAACACGTATTCTCACAAGGCTTTGCACTACCTACCTATTTGTGAAAAAACGTTAACTTTTATGCATACAGACGTTGATTGTGCATACAACACGCATGTATAGCTAATGTGAACAATGCATAACATATTTTAATCACAGTTTTGTTTAAACTGTTGTTTTATTTGTTCGGATAGTCAGAGAGTAAAACCAATGCACTAACGACATAGCGAAATAAATATTTTTAGTACGTTCATTGATTGTATTAAAAAGGAAAAAATCAATAGGCAAACGGCCAACCGATACACTATTATTAATCGTATTGAAAGTTTGTCGGGGGTTAGTTCAAACTGTACGAATCGATTATAATTAAATTCCGTTCGGCAACGAGTTATTGACATTCGCCGACTAATATATACGACGGTACGCGGTGACCCTAAGAAAGCCGCGTCCGGGCGGCTGGTCCGCGCTGAAAGACATCAAACGGATACTCGTTCCAGACCTACTGTTTGTTGAGATCCGAAAACCGAATAAATTTAGATTTATACTGACAAGTCTTAAATAAAAATTATGATCATCCATAGTCAGACTATATAGAGAATATATCTAATCAGCAAACTCAGAACCAAATCGCTGATTATCTTAGGCGATCTTTTAGTATTTTGAACAGTTTGACACATTATTTTTGGATAGAACAAAATATTAAATTATTACTTTCACCATCTAATTTTTATAATGATAAAAACAAGTAGTGTGTAATACGCCTACGGAACGTCGCCTAATCCATCATGAACTTGAAAATTAAATGTAAAAAAAAAAAAAACAAGAAAAACCGGGATCACTCCAGGTCGCGTGGGTAGTTTGACGGAGTAGCGAATTTGCTTTGGGCGGGTCGCTAGATTAGAGGTTGTGGTTCAAACGCATTATTTTATTTCTGAAAGTAACGATAAATCATTGCCTTCGAAAATACGATTCTGAGCAAGCTCAGTTGTCTAGTATACGTCGTGGTAAGAACAAAATTAACAATAAAAACTTTTGTCAAATCTGTACCTTTCCTATTTTAGTATTATGTAAAAGTTTCGGCTTGGTCCGATCTTTATTTTGGATGCTGCGATCAATGAAATTTAAATCGATGTGTAAATAACACGTTCACCGTAATTATTTGTCCCCCCCATAAGAAATCCACGGCCGCTCGGAATGACGGGCTTAACGACAAAATAACAACGTAAAATCGGCTATAAACCAAAATTGTGTAAACCTATTTCCTAAATTTTTTAACCTCATATGTAAAACTATCTTGTTTAGATTGTACTAAAGTTTCTAGACCTAAACATAACAACTAGAGGATTTTTGGAATAATAGCTGCCGTAAAATAACAAATTAAAAAATTTCAAAGTCCCATCACTCCATTAAAAATGATCAAAATCGATTGAAATTTCAGCAGTAAACACATAAAACCTTCCTAATGACATACATAAATTTCAAATCGAACGGAGCCGTTTTGAAAATTGGGACATTTTCGTTTTTTGCTCATAACTTTAAAAATAATCGAAATTTCAATAAGCGCTTCAAATAAAGTAAAGTACCATTTTGGATCAACTACCTATCTTTTGAGGTATCATACGTTAAAATTGGTGCATTCGTTTTACTAGAAAAAAAGACGCAGAAAAAAAAACATCATTGTAAAAACAATACATTCTTTGCAAGCGCTCAGAATCTCAAAAACAAGAAAAATTTTAGTGAAAATGTTGAGTATAAGTTCCGCACGTAAAGCAATTATTATGTAGTAATATTAAACAATGTACGTAATATTATGTTCTAAACACAAGAAAAATTCACTGATAGTAAATATTTAAATGTAATACAGACAATTTCAAAGTATCTGACCGTTTAATTTGAATCGCGACCATAGTTTTGATAATTTATTGATGTCTACTGTCCGTTTATTTTCAACCCAAAAAACACTAAAAAAATATATACTTACATCGCCTGGGAGTTATAACAGCATGATCATAGTGTTTGATCAGACAGTAACATTATTCGTAATTTGTAAAGTAACATATTTCACGGAATGTTTTATGAACTGAAATATTATCATACTAAGTAACATCGTCGAAATCTAAACATATCGTAATTTCCTTATTATTGTGGTATATTATTCAACCAAAAAAATGATGTTTTCTCAATAAAACATTCATGTTGCACCTAAGTTTAAATATTTTTTTCACAGTACATTTCATACTCATCACGATGATCGCTGTATATTTTTTATTAACGTTCATTGAGTTTGTTTAATAAATAAAACACGAAATTCAGAACGAACAATTTTTCTGCACGAGTACAAAATAAAATGTTACGACGTGTAAGAAATCGCAATTTTAGTTTCAAAATATCATAACTAAAGTACTGCTATGCAAAATACTCACATGTCTAAGCCTGAATATTTTGTTTTAATTTATATACCTAGTTGAATCATTTACGACTAACATTTATTGTTTATGACGTAGGTAAAAACACGCCTTCGTTCGGTAAACCAAGCGTGTAGGTACTTAAATACTTCTGGTTCTATTACGAAAACAATTATTAATATTCATAACTTTAAAAACAGCTAAGACTTCCAAAATAATAACTATATATAAGTTCGAAAGTGTGAATAATACGACTCCTTGTTTTGTTTGCTCGAAGCGTAACGGTTTCAAATGAAACACGGGCGTGTAAACTCGGTTTGATAAAACACGTTGCCGTTTCAAACGTTCATTGTCCACGATTCGCCGTGGTCAACTCAAAATATCGATTGTAATAAAACACTTTGGATTTTTTTTCACAAATTTTCATAATCTCAATCGTGCGGTCCCCACATTGCTTTGTCCGGTCGACGATAAGCGAAACATTTTGCAGCGACGACGTGAAATCCCGCGTGCGAAACCCCAAAACAATACGTTTTTACAATCGAAACTTTTATACATAGGTAGGTAGGTGTACCGAATATTATTATTATTATATATATCGTAACCGTTAAAGCGTTATCGTTAACCCGAGTACGACGCGCCGGCGTCTAGGCCCTTTTTATCGCGCGGAATCCGAGCCGCGCGCTTTCGGATGCAAATGCTACACGATCAAAAGGCGAAAGTGAGAGAGAAAACATTTCCCGAGGGAGCGGTTGATTTTCAAACGACGCGTCTGCGATCGCGTGTAATCGCAGGTTCGAATTTTTTTTTTTTTCTCGTTTTTCCCGGGTGTACGACGAACGTGCCGACGGCAAAACGTTTTCGAAGAAAAAAAAGAGAGAGAAAAAAAAAAAGCACACATCTCCCCGTGGCTAGTTTTAACGATCCCGTTCGTTTCGGGCCGGCTAGAAGCGTCGATCACTTTTGGCGTACACATTATTCGACCGCGATTAATCAACACAAGCTCTGCACGTACGCGTAGGCGACGACTGCCGCCAGACACCCCCGGAGCACGCACCCCGGAAAAAGGCGATCGGGGGGTTGTTGGTTCATTAATTCAAAACTTTCTACACCACCGACGATTAGGTTTAACACGAGCCCCCGTCCCTCCTGCCCCCGGGGGCGCTTTCAAGTCGCGCACGCTTCGTAACAATGATCGCGTTCGATCTGTACAATATTCGCCTCGGCGTGGAAACGGCTCATTTCATTTTGCTGCCGTAAAAACTAGCTGAAAACCTACACAGGCCCGATCCGAGTCGTAAAACTACGTTTTGTTTTTAAATTTCGAATTTTCCTGAACCATATGATGATGTGTCCTACTGTAGCCCGCGGACAGAGCTACACACGCCGATTAACACGCCCGAAACCCTTTAGTTGCCATTTTTCACCCCTTCGGCGCCTCGTTAGTCGCACACGTACCTTCTTTTACGCGACTTTTTGTGCGTTGTTTACATTATTATTGTTGCTGTTGCAGTATGCGTGCGCGGCGGACGATTTGACAGGGAATCGTTAGCGGTAATTCGGTTTCGGCGACGAGACACGCATACCCATAATTTAAAAACGGGACGTAGAGAGAGAGAGAGAGAGAGAGAGTAAATAAACGAAAGAAGAAAATCTCGAGCTTGTCGCCGCGACGCTTTTTCCGACGTGACAGGGCCGTTAAATTAACGTCTCCGCGGCGCGCCGGCAGACGACGGCGAAAAAAGTGTGCGCGGGGGCTGTGCGGAGGGACGAGACGGAGGGTGGTAATGGGACACGACAGCCGCGCTAACGAGGAGATACACCTCGCACGAAAACCCCCGTACGGTGGTGTCGCGTTTTCCGAAGCACGCCGGGAGCATCGCAAAACGGTTTCGGTATTGAATAAAATCGTCGTCGTCGTCGTGCGCCACAAGGGCGTAGACAGACGCCCATACTTAAACGGGGGTGCATCGGGGGTGCATCAAACCTGGGGCCAGAAACCTGTCAAAAATGTCAACGATTGTAACTGGACGTTCAAAAAACGAAATTAAATATTTTCGACGTACGGTTTTGTGTGGATTTCATTAAAAAAAAAAACCATTACGAAATCGCCCACGATTTAAAATGGAAAAAAAATAGTTCGTCTCAAATTTGTGTGGCGGCTCGTATAACTTGTGCGCGATACTGCTGCAAGTGCGATGCGCCGCGCGGTCGTCTAGTTTTCGTTTCGAAAAATAACTGAACGTCAGCTTTTCCTTAATTTTTTGTTTCTATACGATTAGGAGTGCCGTAAGATCGAACTGCATTAAATATCACTGCACGGACGCCGGCGCGCTGAAAACCGATCGCTATCCGATATGTTTTTTTGGTTTACGATATTAAAAAATGCCATTGGTATATAACATTACAACGACGGTTTCACTGTCGGTGCATTGACGCGTTATAGCCGAAAATCGGACGAATTTTCACGAAACAATACGAAATACTGTGACGTGTAGTAATGCCGGGGAAAAAAATCAACCGAACGTCTAAACATTTTTTTTAACAAGTCGTGAAACCTGTGTACTTGACTTTCGAGTGTGTTGGATAAAATCAAAACTGCAAAAGTTAGGAAATTTCAAAATTCCAAAGCCCTCTTTCGAAAATTTCCAAAATCCGTTACGACATCGCGCAAGTCTATGCGTTTCACATTGAACCTTTCCTATACCGACACGTCTCGTGAACGTTCCAGTCTTACGGAGCTCTCTCGAAAGTTCCGTGATTTTTGCTGTTTGCCAGTTGATTTCGAATCGAACGATATCAATATTATCATAAATAAAACAGTAGTATCGTCTCGGGCCCAATCGTTTACGCTCTTTAGAGAGGTATCGATGTACTAAGTACAATATCATATGACGTTTTAAGAGCGATAACGGCAGTTACGCGGAATAATAAAATCGATACGTTGTTCGCTTCGCTCAGAAGCTCTCTGGCAAGAAGCGCGCGACGAAACAATCGCCAACTACCGACGGGCGGACGTGTTTGATATCGTACCGACGCGCATTTTCATCGGATTACGATAGCATTAATACGTCCGTTCGGAGGTGGCGGCGAGCAAACAAACGGCGGACGGAAAACCCTTCAAAGGTATTATTGTATCATATTATAATGATACACGGCGAAGCTGTGATCAAAATACGTAGAAGCTGCAGCCGCGGCAGGAGTACAAAGCCGCGCAGGATCGACGGCTGTTCCAGGATTTCATTAATTCGACGAGGATGTTTTGATGCAGCTCACCCGTGGCATAGCAGACACGGCACATTTGCCGGTTTTCGATCGTTCGACACGAATCGATGCGCCCCCATTACACCGTGCAAACTCCTCCAGAATAATACTATCACCGTACGGGTTAACACTCGTTTCTCCGATTCGAATTTTCGTTGGCGAACTTAGAACTTAGAACTTAGGTTAGACGACCTGTGCCGGTGGCGCGAGTCGGCCAAATTCATACGCCTATTAGCGAAAGAAGTTTGATAAATTTGAAAAAGCAGATAGGTACGTTATCGAACTCGACGATAATATCAATGGCCACACTGTTTTGTGTGGCCATCGATTTCGGGAGACGTAGATTTTGATGTCGTAAAATCGTTATGTACGAAATTAATGATTTCCGGCAAAACCAGTGAATCGCGGATATTTGCGAATCGTGAATAAGCTCGAAAACGGTTTTACGACGTTTGAACTTCACCAATTTCAGTATTGTCTAAAATTTTCAAAGTATTCACAAACATAAAAACTACATTATCCGTTATTGTGAATTAAAAATGAATACAAAAGTCGTATTCATCAAGTATGATTTCAAATGCGAAACGAAAGAGTACCCAAAACCATCAATCCGAATGACGAAACGCTGGTTTTGACTCGTCTACGGTGTACGTGATATAGAGAATCACGTTTTAATAACACGCAGACTGCACCGGTCTATGAACGAAAAATATTACGATCGAAACAGTTTTTAAACCCTTTTTTCTGGTCTGTTGTGTACTTTAGTACAGATTTGTGTCTGGCTAAGGGATCGGAAAACCGTATGAAGAAATGTTTTTAAATTAAATTTACGCGAACGTATTTTACTATTACAGTTCATACGAATAGTACAATAATTAGTACAGGTTAGATAACTCTGTGGACAATAAAAAATGATTGGACATTTTCTAATTATAATATACGTCAGACTTTTATGTTTACCTATGTATAACTTTATAATAACAAACTTTGTTCGCCTCCATTCGTAATAATAAGAATTTTTGTAATTATCTTTTGTCGTGGACCAGCTGCACTCTCATTATTTTCTGATACACTCTTGAAATTAAAGAATTTAAAAACTAATTATTTTTTAAATTATCCCGTTGTGTTATAACTTAATTAGTTTTTACCCGCTCAATCAATTTGAATGACTGTTACAGTTTTTATATTCTACCGTCTACGATTTTAACCATAATGTACGAGCAAACAAAATACAATCTTAATTTGTTTGCGCAATATATATATATATTTACCATCCAAACGGTTACGAAAGAACGTTTTATTTCTCGTACCGAATTTTAAATCTTTAACATTTTTTTCCCATTTTCGAAATATTTTTTGGTCTGCGTTCAATGTAATATTTCGTTCATAATCATAGCGATGTAAGGGGGCGGGTAAACTTCACGAAAACAATAACATACATTCGTCCTTCGAATTCGGAATGCGAGGGTGGAAACGAACGGACGAACAAAAATCAATCTTATATCGACCGTGACAATTGGCGAAAAGCAATTTTCAGAAGGAGAAAAAAACAGCGGAGGAGTCCGTCGATTACTTCGAAACGTTTATTTAATTTTACATTTTAATTCCGCGGCCGCCGTGTACTGCCGTCAACCAGCGTTGCAGTGTTGTTTGACGACGCTGCCGACGACACTGTTTAACAACGCGCGACTCCGTTCAACCGTAAATTAATAATTGGATTAAATATTTTTACAAAACGGAAAATCGACAAAATCGACTCGGACGAGAAACGGCTTTTGTAAATAAAGGTTTTCGTCGCGCACTCTTCTCGCTGCACGTCTTCGTCAAATAATAATAATAATTATCGCTAACGTTTCTGACTTATTCCTTCGCCCTGTCTTTTTTTTCCCCCCGTTTTTTCGCGCGGTCTCTCGAACGTACATATTTTCGCGACAAAAGAATTTTCGTAATTTTTTTTTTTTTTCGCGTAAAGCCGGTAATTAACATGAACACGACGGTTTTTTTCGCGATTCCCATGTTTTCGGTCGTCTGCAGTCGATATTCAGAGAAATAACGTTTCCCCAGCACTCCGTAAATGTGAAGAATCGCATTTTCCGGGACGAGGACGTATTATTCGCGTCGACGTATTCAGCGTTGCCATATAATATTATCATACCGTCCGGATCAACGATTTTCCGTCTCGATACGATATTTCTCGTGCCCCGAAACCGTTCTGACAAAAATAAAATGTATAATATCCCAAAGATATCTTTATATAAGTATATTCCGACGGTCATATTATTATCGCGGGTGTCTTATCGTGTCCTCGTTATTTTATACCCGATGCAAATTAATTCGATATCATTTTTCCCGCAGCGGCTGCCACAAAAGGTTTGCCGACCACATCGAGCGAAAGTACACAAACGGGACGGGTAGGACGCGTACTGCAGCATAAATAATACCACGCCGCTCTCAAAGGTGCCTCTATATACAATATTATATTTTTTTTTTTTTTTTTAAGTAAAAGAAAATTATAATAATGATAAACACTTTTTTTTTTTTAAACTATGGAAATTTGCGGATCGACCGAATCAGTTCTTATTACGATACCCGATTGGCTCGAATACAGATTAAAAATTATCGTCGTTCAAGTGTGCAAAATACGGCACCGGATTTTATTTCAATGCAATTATAAAATTTATCCGACTGCCGCTGTGCGTTCAATACGTTTAAATTCAAATATTTAAATATTGATTTTTGTCTGTGTGACGGCAATCATATTATTATTATTATTATGACCTATTTGAGGATTGCGTGCCCGAAACGGTGTAAATACAGAATGAAAATACGTGGAGAGAACAAAAACACAAAAAAAAATTCATTAGAAATTTCAATGACGGCCGTAAATTTAATTGAAATTTGATACGATACCGACTACAATCAACAAAAGGCTACAAAAAAACACTAATATTTTATAAATATTTTCCACGTTCTTAAAAAAAAAAAAAAAGCCGTCTCGTCGACAAATTATTAACGGTCGTACAGTTAAAATAATATTTGCATGGATGTAGTGTTCAATTAAATAAATAACTAATCCAATTTTTTTTTTTTTAATTTAAACTAGTAGTAAATTATAAAGGTATACTGCAGGTTATGATCGGCTGTCGGCTAATACAATCTACCATAGTTTTGATTTACTGTGATTAGGATGGTACTCGAGTTTTAACTAAATCTATTTGAGATACAAAAAAAATTTAATATTTACCTACCATTAAATTTTTGTAAAACAACCATCGCATCTACACATTATCATAGAAAATCCACATGCTGCACTTTATCATTCACAAAATATGATTTTTGGCAGTAAAATAAAAACAAAAAAATACTCAGTATAATGTTTACATTACTATACATATCTCGATCGTATAAAACACTATAAACGTTAAGAAGTTCCAAAATAATTTTACGATATCGATTTGTACCTGTAAATAATGTCACTACGTTCCTTTAGGTTTTTTCTACGCACGTAACTATAGTTATTATAAGATGTTAGTTTAGTTAATACATTAGTTACAAAGACATATAATTATATCAAACTGTCTATAGTTAGGTAAGTGTATAAATAAAATAGAACTGTTTTCGATTGTCTGACCTTAATTTTGATGAGGGTCAGAAAAGTTTATGATTCGGTTTGTTCACTGTTGATATAATGTGTACAATTGTTGAAACTTTTTTTCTACTCTAAATAATACATAACCCGACGCCTACAATAGGTAGCTAAATATTCTGTAACCTTGTTAAAATTAAATTCCGAACTTAAGGTATTCAGTGCCGAAATTTCATCGTAAAAGAGTGGTTACTGCCATCAATGAAGAACTTTGTTCCGACTACATTCCGGTAAATAAACATTCAGTCTTGGAAAAAAAACCCATTTAATTCTATAGACTATAGATATGCCGTATAAGAAACCGTATCGTAAAATATGTTTACTTAATACTTGAACAATGTTCATCAAAATGAAACATTCTTGTAACAAAATATAACTTTTGGGACAGCGCCGCCAGAAGAAAGTTGGGGTGTTGGCACTGAATCCGATAAACTGTTTGACACCGGAAATAAATCCCGCAAGCCGCACTCAAAACCAGGCCTCAACGACAGTTTAAACCTCTCTCAAAACTTCCTTTTCGAAACGTCATTATAAAGCGAGAGATTTCGTTTTAATTTGTTGAATCAGATTGATGTAGTTTAGGCGACAGACGCTGCATTATTTTACAGAAACTAACTGTTCTGCGGACAAAATCGCAATTATTACGACCATCATAGAGTGGAGTGAATTTTAAACGTTTAAATATACATTTTTCACGGGTATTATAAAATTGATTTTAATATCTACCTAACTCAGCACTCAAAACGAGCACTGAAAAATGTCAAAAATAAAGATGACTCGTATTTATAATAATGTATGGATAGTGACTTTGCTATGCAGTAGGTCACATCAATGAGTGTTTTTTTGGTTTCTTTGGATCGAAAGGTGTAATTTGACTTGAATATATTTAGTTTGTATGCAGTTTTAATGGTTTTACCAAGATGTTTATTTTTTTATTCTGTTGACAAAATTTCTACCAGAAAGAGTGCACCGATTTCTATATACAGCACATTTTCTTTTAGGAAGTTTGATCAAAATGGTGCTATAAAGCGGTAATTTTTCGATTTTTTCAATAGTTTTTAAACGCGACGGGAAAAACCACCGAAAAATTGCGAAAAACCGATAAAAAGGCGTTTTGTCGATAACGCGTATAGTTATTTCTTCATAATTTCGAAAACAGTCATTGAGGAATCTTTAAATTTTAGACGATAATGTATCTTTGTACTATGCAACTTCAAACAAATTTTCATAAAGCTATGTTTACAGCCATTTTTTGATTTTGAGGTCTTTCATTCATAAATTGGTTGATTTCGGGTGTTTTGACTTGAAGTTTGAACACAACATCAGCCGAGTACGTCACTATACGCCGACAATTTTAAAAATCGCACGTTTTTTCGTTCTACCGATTTTGGTGTTGAGATTTTTAACGACATAATATTCGATCTCGTTAAAATCGCTTACAGTTATTTCTCCGTGATTTTGAAAACAATCATATTCTATTGTCTTGACGTTTTTTACTCATCTTTGTAGAACTATACGAAAAATTTTTCAAAAAGTTTCATAAAATTTTTATTGTTGCATTTGGGTCTCGCGTTGGGCAGGTATCGCGTTTATACTTGATATCCGAGCTCGCTCAGAACCGATGATTTATCATTGCTCTCAGGTGTCGAACAATCCGCGTACGAACCGCAACTTCCAAAACAGTCACCCGCCCATAGCTACTCCGTCGAACTGTCCACGAGACCTAGAGTGATTCCGGCCTTTTTTTCCTCCCCATTCACCCCCATCCTAATACGAATCGTGCGCAATTTCAACTAAAGCTGTCGGATATCCAACATATATTGCGCTTTACCCGCAACCCCCTCGTCAACCACCCTCGCGGCAACGGCTACGTCACAGTGGCGGCATAGAACGCGTGTGTTTTTCTCCCTTTTCGGTTCTATTTTATTTCTTTTCCGCCCGTTTCTCGCACTCGATCGCAGTACGTCGAATTCATTTTCTCGCGCTCCGCACGGGGCTTCGGACGCGCCGAGTGTTTGTCAACCCTTTCTGCAGACGGCTTCATTAAAAAAAAAAAAAGAAAAAAAAAAACTATTATTTTCCAGTTCGCCTTTGGGTATTTTTCACATCGCCACTCGGCCTTTCCTCTCTCTCTCTCTCTTTCTCGTTCTCTATCGTTCGCGCTTCTCTTCGACACGCACACACGTTTCGTGTCCCCTTTTATATACGCCACCCGTGACGCGACGATGACCCCTCATTTCCGGAACCTCCTAAATTGCGCGACGGCGCCCCGAGACCGCCCTCGTTCGCACTCTCGGCGGCGCGTAACAAGTGGCTCGTAATGTACACGGGCGACTCTGTAATGCCGTGTGGCGACAACCTTTTCTTTTTTCGCTTTTTTTTTTTTTTGGCCTTTCAGAGCGATTTATTTTTTTCAACGGATATCTAGCATATCCCCGTGTATCGAAATTTTATCGAAAAGTTTTTTTTTTTTTTGCGATTTCGCTCAACAATTTAACAAACTGTACTAACACCGGTACCGATACTGTTGAACAGAACAAATGTTGTTCACGCGATAAGACAACACAAGGTGTACATAAAAAAAACGAAATCTACGAGAAAATATTGATTGTGAAACCGATCGGGGACAGCGGAAGAAGAGAAAACGAAATATTCTTGGATAGGACCGTATTCGGGAGTGTTTGCCAATATTTAAGCTGAACGCTAGGCCGCGGTGCGTACACAAAGCAGAATCATTTATTTATTCCAAATAAAAGTAGTGAAATGATACCCGTCGTGTACGAACCAAAGTCGGGAGTGCATTTCGACTTTTTGACAGAAAATACCCAAGTACAGTATTATGGTGGGATTTAAGGACATGGAGAACCGTAACTTTATATTCAACATTGTCAAACTGCGCTGTAGTCCTGAACCTTCAGTTTTCAGGGAAAAAGACGTAAAACGTATTTGTTGAGAAAGAAATAAAAAGTGCAAAAAGAACATCGATTGATACTACGAGTTACAGGTATTTGACGAATATTTTAATACATCTCGGCGGAACGATGGTGCAGTTTTGTGTCGTTTATATTTGGATGAGTTTAGGTAGTTGTTTCACGATTGAATTTCATTATTTTATTTTTAACAATCGATTAGGTTATACATTATAAAATGTGTCATCGTCCAAACTATAACTCTTCTAATTTAAAATTTGTTATTTAGTTTCCGTAAAATTACGCATGGAAAAAGATCATAAAAATTCGATCTGTGAGTCGTGAAAAAAAAAAAAAATGGCAAAATCAAACCGTTTATGAAACGATATCGTAAAAATCTAATAAACGTATACGGTGATTAACGTTTAAAAGTTCAGCGTGTGGCCTGAAAACGGTTGATTGCGTGTTTTACGCAAGCCTAATTTCAGCATTTCGGTCATTTGGAGAAATCTCGAATTGTAAAAGCGTTTTTCGAAATTTCTACTCTTGATTTTGAATCGTAACTCGACAAAAATCCGAGCAATGGTTCCACGACACGAGAAGTGGAGGAATCGTGTTTCTAAAATCAATAAGTGATGTCTGGTTACAATACGACGGACAGTTTCAGAAACGGAACAATGCATTTATGGTTTTACCGTGAACATATTTTTAAACACGTTTGACGATTGTTATTATTTTACTTTTGTTTTTTTTTTGTGAAAACGTATTCCGTATTCGAGTCACGGCACTCGAAAGTTTTCAGATTATTTTTAAGAGCTCGCGCGTACTGAAATTGTAAGGTACACGAGTGCGGAGTGTGCAGCAGACGTGCTCCGAGCAAAAGTAATTACAGTGCGTACAGTATGTATTATAATAATAATGCGTTATAGTTTCCCACTACAGTCGAAAATGCAATATAGCGGTTGCACCACTCGAAACACGTAGGTTAGGTGGTTGGGTATGTGATGAAACAGCAACTTTAATAATATTATTATGCACGCAAATATTACGTTATGTTTCGACGAGGGTTCTTATTAGCGAAAGCCGTCTCGATCTAGCCGAGCGAGTTGGATCAAAGCCTTTGCTCATACGCGTCATCGCTGCGATTTATGCGAGTTTGTTTTCCTATTGACGACAAAAGGTCAGCTCGATAGAAGTGGGCTCCGATATCTTTTTGGAGGATTCAACGCGGGTGTAATTTTGAAAAAAAATCGTAGGAATGTATAAACTCCTGTGACTTCTGAGCGACGAGCGAGGAATGTGTATTGTTTTCATAACGATGTGTTTTTCTGTCAACAACTATTGTCGTTATAGAAGGAACGCTCCGATTTTCAAAGTAAGTGACTTTTCTAAAAGGTATTTATGGACTCCGGTGGTACTCTAGTTGAAGATTTTTTTCTGGACAAATCGAGAATTTCACGGCGAAAAATTTTAAATTTTCAGGTTTGCCATGGCGTTTGGATTTAATGGCAAAGGAGTGCGCCAATCGTTACGTTTGAACGCCCGGTGAAAGTCACGATTTTGGCTTTAAATTTTATTTTATTGGAAGCGTTTTTTGATATTTTGATTATTTTCCGAGTTAATCGCCAAATCTGTCGGCAGAACACGTAGGCTATACCTATCAAAATTAAAAATATAAAAATTATGCCTTGTTATTTTCAAACTTTTGTGTACAAAATTAATTTAATACGTTATAAGAAATTAAAAAAGTTTTTGCTAGGAATAAAAAACCTTTTTTTTTTTTTTTTTACGTATAATAGGAGGAATTGGCGATCTCTTTTATTTACCCAGGACTTATTAGATAAGATAGTTTGCTTTTTTTCGAATGCAATGATTTATCGTTGCTTTCATATAATAAATAACAGGTACGGATAAACCGCAACTTTAAAACCAATGACCCACCCAAAGCGCAGTCTGCACCTTTGACGGACAGCGAGATAACATGCAGACGCCGTTATAATGATAATCGTCTTAATTGTTTAGTTTTGACGTCAAAAATGTTTCTGTTTTATTAGTTTTAAGTAATTAGTGATTTGAACATCACTGATTTGTGTTTAAAATGTAATAATTTAATTACCGTTAACCTACAGGAATAATCCACTTAAACGTAATTGGGTGACTGTGGATAAAGTTGGTCCTTTGGGGCTAAATGATGTTCCAATTATTTCGTAATTAACCATATACGATTCACATTCAATATAATTAAATATTTTTTTTTTAAGTCTAGTACTGTATAATTCAAATACTTTTAAATTTCATAAACTTTTTCGGTAATTCGTTATTATTTATACAGACACGCTTGTGGTTGCATAGAATTTTAAAATTGTATAAATTAATTTACTACTAATACGGTGGTGAACAATTTATAAAATCACGCACGATGCGATTTTCCGACCGAACGATTTTTACGGATAATTCGTACGGTTAAAAAGTTTAATAATATTACATTAGTTGTCATCGTCGTCCGCTCATTTGTATTCATACGACTATGACGGACACGGTCTCCACACAATTATAGGGGTAGGTACTACTCAGCACGAGACTAGACACGAATTAAAATGACAAACTTTATAATATTTTCGTTCCGTGACTATATAGTTAGCGTTTTTTGTTTTACTGAGACCAACATTGAAGTAACCAAAAATTGGTTGGTAATTTTTTTTTTTTTTTACCTTTTTTATCATCTTTTTATTTCACCGTTTTTGTTCTTTTGTTGGCAATAACTTTTCAAAAAGTAAGTAACGTGAAATTTCATTAAAGAATACCTATACTTAAAACGTCGTACGAATTTCAAAACGATTTCGTTTTAATAAAAAAACTTGAAAAAATTACAACCGGTTATGTATTATTCTGCAGAGAGCTCAACTAAAATTTCTTAAAATTCGTTGTAACGTTACCAATGTGAGTATAGTTTAAACGCCGTAAAAATGTCGCAGAATGTCATTCGTTTTGGAGTAAATTACAGAAATTTTAAACAAAAGTTTTCTTATTTTCGTAGATTTATCTAATAAATTTTATATTTTTTTATACGTTTAAAACTCGAACCTTTAATACAAGCTTCTAAACATGTAATCAAATACACTATACGCGATGTTAAAACATTCTGTCGTCGTATAGAAATCCTGAATTTTTAATTTCGGATCGTTCCGTCATTATCGTATAACGTAACATCAAATACCGTATAGAATAAATTTTATTCATAAAATCACCGCTTGTTTTAAGTTAACGGAGTAAAAAGGAACGTCTGAAAGATATTGGTATTAATATTGTTCTCGCATTTAATAATCAAATCCCGTTGACTTTGCGCGAGTTATTATTTCTCGGAAGTTATTCTTACAAAACCTTTTAATGTTTGAGACGATATCGTACGAGATTTAATATTAGAACTGCGTTATTTACGCGCTCGACCGACGTTCATTTTCTCAAAAGGTTTTTTTAAAAATGCCGGTACACGCTGGTTTTCCCGTACACAACAGTCTTATTATTGAGCGTCTTACGGTATCCGTACCACTCGAATTATCGTACGCGCATAATTCTAGTGTTTATACCGTATTATATACTTTCGAGTACACGTTTATGGGTACGGTCTTGTGGCGCGTCAAAAAATGTTTTCGAGAAGTGCTCGGTTCTATATACGTAGTAACAGGTGTACGGCGATTTTATAAATAATGTTTGTACGCGATTTCGGAACGAGTAAATTTTTTTTTAGAGCTCCAGAAATCCTATCCACGTACGACACAGATACGAGCATATGAACAAACGATAAATGGGACGGCTGGTGGGTCTGACGAAACTCGGCACGACGCCGGGTGATACACGTATCGACAAAGTATCCGATAATAACTGTTACCCCAAACGGTCGAAATCACCCGTCCGCTTTTATAAACTCGAATCGTAAACTCGCGATCTGTGTAGGCAGGTGTAGGGGTGCGCACCGATATTGTTATCGACGCGGGTGAATTTCGACGGTGTTGTTCGGTGGTCGACCGGCGGCTGATGAAACCGCAGAAAAGACTATAATTATAATACGGAGTTGATGACGATAAAATATTGCGGGGCCGGATTTTCCCCAAAGCTGATTGTAGAGAAATTGTTCGGGAACCGCCGGAGAGAACAATAGGTGTAGTGTAATAATATTATTTGTATGTGTGGACAAGTCCCGCTGGACGGTCCATTGTTTTCGGGACAATGATGCGGCTGGCTCCGAGTTTGTCGATAACGCGGACCGATTTCTTCGTTCCGAGCTACTACGAGCGTCATTGCTACGGCGGTATCCGATCTGTTCCGCACATCTCGTTCGCTCAAAACGGTCCAATCCGCTGGCAACCCGTTCCGGCGAAATGTTGCAGATAAAAGTTTCGAGTAGAATCCGCGGGGTTTCTTCCGATCTCTTTCTCTACACGTTCCCGGGTCATTTCCACGTAGACCTATACAGAACCCATCAGATTATCCGTGCCTCGTTATTACACGCGCGCTAGGACTTTGTCAACACGGTCGAAAAAACGACTCGTTACGAATAATCGTGGTCAATAACGGTACTACGAAATAGAAACTAATCGTTCGATTTGTTATCATTGAGCTCCGAAAATCACTGAAACACGAACGAATATCACGAGACATATCAGCAACGATCGTAAGCTCAAATGCGACGGACAGTCTTTGCGGCAAGTGGCGACCGTGTTTCTACAAAACGCTTTATTTCGTACACCGTAAAGAGACGCGAAACTGTGCTGCAGTATAATTCGGACAGGAACTTGTAATAAAGATTGCACTTTATTAACCTCCCACTGTTAAAATAATGCGCGTTTGAAGTTCGTTACCCGTTAAGACCGTGTTTACGGTTATCAGCAGGGTCTTGTGCGCATAATAAAACAGTGGGCACCGAATTAACCACAAACCGTTTTAATGAACGCATATTGTCATGCACGATATAATAGAACACGTTATCACAACAACTAGTGTGGCGATTTTTTTTTAAACATTTTTCGTGATCCCATTACAACGCCACATGAAGTGTGAAATGCACCGCGGAAAATTAAAAAAACATTTTTACCACGGCGGAGAGGCAAACACGATAATCCCCCACATAAACGCGCCGCAAAAGACGACCCGGGTTCACTCCGAGAACAATTAAGATTGTTGACACGATTCGTATACGGCTAACCCGCACACGACGACCGCCGTAATCGGTTCGGGTCAAAAAAGACGCAGATCGTGAGTGGTTTTCGCGCCGTAATAAAACTTTTGGATAAATTATGGCGCGAGTGACTTTTGTGAAATCGACTAAAAATCGTGCCGAAAGTGTCGTCGAACGAATAGTGCGGCGACAAAGTTGTGACGGTAAGAATGATAAACACTGCGCAAACAATTATTTCGTTTCGTTCGGTGTTTTCCATTTTTAAGAACCGAGATAAAACTGTTACATTGAAAAGAAAAACCCTAGAAAATAATACCGTTTAAAATCAGCGGCGTCAAATCCCGCAAAGTTTTGTGTCAGACGCCAAATTATCGCATGATTTTTTTTACAATCGCTGGTCCACTACTATTTGAAACATTTCACTTGGGTCCGGTATCGTTGGTTAAAACCTATTTCAAACTATCCGTTACAAACGTTTTGCCGAAAAGTAGGTACAAAACAAAATACTAGGCTTGTATTGCGATCAGATTATTAAAGTTTTGATCTTATCCGGCTATTTCGGTAGAAAAATAAACTTTATAGCGACACTAAAATCGGGGATTCTTTTTTCCCCACTTTTCTTTTCACGATATAGACTGCATCGGGTCATTAATGAATGGCGGTGGTGAAACTGGTAGTAATAGCGGTGGCATGAAAATTTAATTTCGAGTTCGTGTCGAAAGAATTATTATTATCTTTCGAACAATAAAACCCAAGCGGCGTGTCATATAATAGAGTCCGCAGTGATGTGACTAAAATATTTATTCGCTTTACAATGACGTTTGCCACCACCAAGAGGAAAATAATTCATTGTAAACACTATGACCATAAATTACAGATGAATGGTTTAAAATAACTGTCGTAAATTATGGGCGAACAAAATATTTGTGTATAAATAACATGTAGAATATTAAAAAGATCAATAATAAACAACTTTCAACGTCAAATATCCACCGAAAAGAAAAATCGCTGAAATGATTAAGTATATTAATGTGCGAAAATGGGCAATGCATCTTTAGATTAACGCGTCAAACATTTTTTTTTCTTCAAAAATTCAATCTATATAGAGAAAAAAAACTCCCTCATATGAATCGTTAAGATTTCATTCCATTTTTTATTTTTTTACGCTTTACAATTGACATAAAATTATAAATACATAGGTACACACAAGTAAAAATACCTACTATACCCATTTTTTTTTTCGGATTATGGCAATATATAATGAATAAATTAGATAGGTATTACTACATAATATGTACCATAACTCAATGTAGCTATTTATTTTTAGTTAAATTGTTTATGCATATTTAATTTGCAGAGTGGTCAGTTACACCGTTTTTATCAATAAATAAATAAAAAAAAGCAATATTATCTTAAGTTTTACATAAAGACGTAATGAAACCATATTGTAAGTGCGCGTGTGTTGCTTACACTACATACATATCGTGGAACAAAACTTATTATATCGATATACCGACCACAATCAACGTGAAATACTTTGCTTGGAAATAATAACAATAATATAACTCGGCAATTCACAGATCACCATAGCTGATTAATCCAGTCTTTCGTTAATTTTTGTTTCATTTATTAAATAACTTCTTTTTTACAAATTCAGTTTATCGTTATATAAAAGTATGTATGTATAGGTATAACATAGGTATAACACGGTACGAAATTAAATTAAGAAACACACCACGGTACGCCGTATGATTTTTTTTGTTTTTTTTTCCAATAAAATGAATAAAATAAAATTAGGTATATAAAATAATTAAAATTATATATAAATAATTCTTTGGTATATTTTAGTCTGAAGTTCGAGCTTATTCAAAGTTCAAACACGCCAGATATATTTTTCATGAGAAACTGCAGCTGTCGTTTGTGGTCTCAAAACGTCCATACTTACTTACCCTGGGCGTACGGTGGCACTTTGTTGGTGCGCAAAACGAATTGACCTCGGGCGCTGCAGAAACGTACAAACGATAAACACAACACGATCAATTAATGTCATCCACAAAATGATTATTTCGTTGCCAACCAATTTCTAGAACGTCCATAGGAACTGGTTTGACTGTGAAATTGTTAAATCTCCCTTTTACCTGTGATTGACACATTCTCCCATCAGTTGGTGATCGCCTTGAGCAGGACACTTTTTGGAGAAATAATCGTAAGCGCTCGGGCAAGGCCATCCCCAAAAACCGACGGTGGACCTGATACTCTCGGCAAAGTATGTCGGAGCCATATGGTGATCACATATTATCGGTTCTAAAACGAAATCTACATAAATTCACTTTGTAAATAATAAGCACGTTTACATGATAGATTATACACGTTATACAAAGACTACACAAGGCGCACTGTGACAAACATTACTGCACAACATAGCTCGGAATGTATTCTTTAACATTTTTGTTTTACGCGTTTTGGTTTCATTAACTGACGCCTGACGACAGAATTTGTTATTTGATAAGATACTGTTTTTATAAAACACGAATTCTTATTTTCATCAGCTAATAAATTGTGGACTCGGATTTTCAAAACGAAATGAAATGTAATTTATGTAACAAAGACTACTTATCACTAAGACGTACATTAATCCATCGCAATCATAACTGTTATAGGAAAATCATTGAGAATAAAAAGAACGCAACGTAATAATTAGAGTATACGACCAAAACAAATTTGAATGAGCGGTTTAGTCATAATGGAATCAAATTTTTCCAAAATTATTTGACAGAGCGTTTGAAAATAATACACGGTTACCTACATTAACTATAACGAAACTAACATGTTTTAAATAAAAGAATGAAAAAAATGTTAACTAAAAAAATCACCACCTTGCCACAAAAAATTAACTTTTATTTAAGTAAATACGTGTTCCGATAACAACGTAACTATCACCAACAGTATACTAAACACAAACAGTTTAGTGCTTTTTTGTGTCCGGGCGATTTACTATAGACCACAAGTGCTCCAATTTTTTAGTATTTAAATAATGTTAAGCAAAAAAAACTTTAATGGAATTTAGATGACACTTTATTTTCCATTCGGTAGCACAAAATGTTTGTATATTAGATAATACTATCCGAATACGGTTTTTAGAAGTTTAATAAAATAATGAAAAATAGCAGAAGGTACTTAATTTCTTAAATTATCGGTACTCCATTTCATATTTACATAGTTAAAACATCCTTAGAACAACGATTAACTATTCCTGTTTTAAATCATACAGTATGTTCTGTCACACGTAGATCTTACCAGAACTGTTATGACAACCAGGTTGTGATAATCCGCCGTTCACGTAGAAATCGACGTCACCGCACGGAGCCAACTGCCCTTGAAGCAACGCGTTCGTGTGGATAACGTCCACGAATTCGGCATCGTTCCGGCTCAGTCTTCTGTTGAAGTGTGCGCTGTAGAACAAAGGCAAAGCCGGGTCCAGTCCTGTTGGGACAAATTTTAAAATGAATGTGTGCACGGTTCACACTCGGTATAACACGAAATATGTACACGATATCGTTGAAGATAAAAAAAATCTTGCCGTTTCTCTTTCTAGAAACTTGTAGGTACCCGTATTATAACTCGTATACATTTCAATCGTGATAAAAATCATAGTGATTAAGCATATTTACGAAAAATTTGAAACAAGACGTAGTTCAACGCAGTGCGAATGATTAGATTTTCACGTCGTAAAAAAAATTATACATAAAAAATCGACAACACTGTATTTTGAAACTAATGCGACGGTTCGAATTCGTTCAATAAAGAGACGCGTGCGAACGGATAAAACGCCCAAGTCGAAAATAAATATTCTCGCAGGAACTAGGTATTCCAAAAAAAAAAAAAAAACGGTAAAAAAAAGCCGGGATCACTCTACGTCGCGTGGGTAGTTTTGACGGGGTAGCGACTACGCTTTGGGTGGGTCACTAGTTTAAAAGTTGTGGTTTAAACACAATATCTGAAGGCAACGATAAATCATCGCCTTCGAAAATACGAGTCTGGGTGAGCTCGGTCGTCTCGTATACGTCCTGATAAAAACAAATTTAACGATAAAAACGGTGCAAAATTTCGAAAAACTTATCCACGTATAAAGAATATTGATTTGAATAACGTGTGGAAATTTCAAACCATTATTCGAGAAGTTAACTAACACGATTTTAGTATGGATGGCACAATTGTGCGTAATTTTATTGTCACAGCCAAATTACACCAAAATTTAAATACTTGTACGCGTTCGGAATCTATTGGGCGGATATTTTTGAAATTTTTTTATCGAGAATTTCGTTTTACGTAACACAGTTCGATTTCAATTGTTAAATAACAAATTTGTGTGAGTTGCGAGTTTTTTTCTAAAAACAAGTCAATGGTATGACCAATTATCGGACAAAAAACCACAAAGAAAATGGAATTTTTCGAAAAAGTTCTATACTTAGCTCAAAATTTATTGAGGTCACTTGGACCAAACCTGTATTTTACCTATTTCAACGTTGTTGTAAAAAGTTTCAGCTTGTTCCGTCAATTGTTTTGGAAGTGATGGCCAAAAAACTGAATCGATTATGTCAACAAAAAAAAAAAGTTTTTGGTCAAAATCGACCTGGTTTTTCTTGGTCGTAACTTTTTCAATTTTGAACTTTGAAAGACGCCCCAAAACTAGAGTGCAAAGACCATTCATTGGAGGTACTGGACGTAAAAATCGGAGCATTCCTTACGTACATATAACCCTCAAAGTTGTTTACAGAAAAAAAAAAAAAATTATATCGTACTGTAAAAAAATACAGTACGTTCTTCGCTGAATCTGAAACAACAACGCACCAGTGATCCTTGGCAACCTGATCGGTTTCAGGTGTTCGGCCACCTGACCGGCGAGTTGGCCACCGAGGCTGAAACCGATCACGTGCATCGAGTCGCCGTGATCTTCCACCTCGGACAGTTCCATCACTCTGCGGATGTACTGAGCAGCGCACTTGCCGACCGCCGGCAAATTCAGCACCGCGGCCAGGTAGCACTCTGTCGGGCCGCCCGACACGCCACTGTAGTCTATCATCCAAACGTTGACGTCCGTTTGTGCCAAATACTCTGTGCGGAGACAACATACCGCCCGGATGTGCCGGGGATTAGCTCGTTGAAAAGTCAGAAACGTTTGTTTTTAACTTATTCTGCGGTTAAAAATGCTATCGCATTTTACAGTCGATTGTCGTATCACACAGTCTTATGGGGGTGGTAGTTTTAAAACGTTTGTCTCGTTATTTTTAACATCTGGTAGCAACGATGATGTTGGTCTTAAGAACGTAAAATCGTACGATTTATTTCGCAGTTCGCCAAACGATGAGAAATTCAAAAAATATGACGTATGCAGCCTACATGTCTGGTTACAATAATTCAAAGTGTTGTTTGTACGGAAATGCAAACATGATGAATTTTGCAAAGTAACGCGCCTTACTTGAATTTAGTTTTTAACAACGAAAAACATTTGAAGTGTTTTTTTTTACTCTATCAACGAATAAATAACCACTTGTTTTGTGCTCATACACGGTCGTTTTGTAAACTTTAATACCCTATTGTTATTCATGAACGAGGATCGCAGTGGACACGTGCATAATTTAAATAAAGATTTGTAATTGTGAGTCCCTGAGTATAAAAATTTATATTTTTCAATGGATATGTTTTTCTCTTCTCGTTGTCACATTTTATCTATAAAAACAATTAATCGTCCGAAAATTGAAATTAAACGTTATTTTCCACGAAGTGAAAAAGTATACGAATTATAAATAATTTCTTTACACTATCAGAGTATTAGTTAAAATGTTTGTTGATTTTACAATCACGTTTTTATTTTTTATAATTAAAAAATGTTTTAAACAATATATTAGTAGGCGCGTTCAACTATAAATTATACATTCGAATAGATATTTGAACCTTTTTTATTTGACCATTTTTCATCATTCAAAATCATTTTGTATGGGTATTACCAAATTTAGATAGCGAAAACAAAATATATAGCCACAAAATATTAGCTTTATTGTAATTGGAATATTTTTCCCGTAAAAAATTAATAAAAATAATACTAATAATGTATGAACGGTTAATATAAAACTATTCGTGCGTGAATTACCGTTTTTTATGCTTTGAAGTACGTCCAACAAAAAATTGCTGTTGTAACCGTGCAAAATGAACTTGTTGGGAAGAGATTTTGTGTAGTACGAGTCGGTTATATTATCGAGATTCACCAGCTGTGGATCCTGCTTGTTTTCTCTGAAGTATAAAAACGTAATTAAAAAATTTATAAAAAGCTGAAAAAACTGATACAAATTTCAATAATACTCTAATTTTAAATAGCTAAACACTTGATTATCTTTTACTGGCAATGAAATATAACATGCGAATTCTACAATTAGTAAATATAATAATAACAGTTTATTCAAATAAAATTCAGTTATTTTATTTTTATAAAAATTATAAAACTTTAGAACAAATTTAAAAAAAAAATAATATATATGTATATTATAGAGTCGTAAATGTTTAAAAATTTCGTTTTTAACAATATGAGCAAATTATTTTGAACTTATTACTAAAGTAATGAAGTTACATAATTTTTTATATCGTACTTCTGCAACATATAGATACTTTTGAAATTGTAACGACCACATTTTATTTAAACAGTAAACCGAGCTCCACTCAGGATCGTTATTTTCGTAGGCGATTTCTAATCGCAAACAAATTTAATATTCAACATCTAACTAAATCTTACAAAAAAGTAACTCATGTTATCAAACTACACACGCGTGCTAAAAATGTATGGCTTTCTTCAAATATACAAAATATACACCTTTTCTTTCTTTCCAGTCTTCCTTCCTTTGCTTCTTTTATTCCTATCTTTCTTAACTTCTTTTTGATTTTATAATTTGTGACTTATGAGTTCATACAGTCACACTTACAAATATAAAAAAAAATTTACATGAAAGTTTTTCTTAAGCTAGTTGTTTATAATTTTTATTTAAACTTGTACTACTAGTTTGAAACGGATATTTAAAAAAAAAAGTTTTACAATCTAATTACAGTGACCAGTATTCTCAATCAGTTGAACAGTTTTAAATAACTTTTATAAGTACGAGTACATTTGATATGAGTTTACTTTAATAGTAGTAAAAGAACATAAGTTTAATTTACATAAATACTTGAGATCGTGTAGATTACTTATAAAATTACATCGGGAGATCATTGTTTACTTTCCAATATTTAAATATGTCTAAAATATTTTTAGCAAATTTCCTTTTCTAATTTACGGTCGAGTAACTAGTAAAATTATGATGTTTCAACGTATTTTGTTGGTTACCTGGTATATAAATAAAAATTTATCGATGGATCGGGACAAACGGGATTGATGATAAACGTACAACGGCCAATTTTCTGGTGGAGTTTGAGTGTTTGGACGGCCGATAAGCAATACAACCACGACAGAAGCGTTATCTTCTTAAAACGTGGTACTAAAAAGAAAAGTTTTATTAAAATAAATAATTCACTGGATCTGTACAAAATTCAAACGGTTAATTTTTAGAAAAGTTATTGCTAAAAAAAAAAAAACAAGTTAATACTAAACGATGGCTATCAAGCAAAGAAAAAAATTCCAAATTTCTAGTGTAAATCGCAAACTGTCAGAAATGTTTAGAAATAATTAGTTTTACCCATCTTAACGACGCGAGAAAATTTCAAAGCATTATCAAAAAATTTAGCATTTAGTTTATGGGTCAAAACTCAAACAATCAAAAATTTTTTTTTAAAAAATCTTCAAATAAAATACAATTTCAGAACAAATACCGATCTTTCGTGGTATATCGTTGTATCGCACCTAAAATATATTAAAGTAATTCTACTAACCAAAAGTTGATCATAGAAAAAATTAGTTTGGTACAAAATGCGTGTCTATCATGTAAGGTTACTGTTTTCAAAATTTCAACGTTCAGTAAATTGCTAAATAATTGTATTAAAATCGGTTCCGATTTCATTCGCGTGTTACTTTAACAATTCATATTTTGTAAAAATATAATAGTTTTTTTTTAATTGAAAAATACTGTTAATATTATTTATTACGTTTAATATAAAATTGTGTTTATTTATGTCGTTGGTCATTTTTCGATTTGGAAATTACGCGTAATATTTTACCAATATATTAACTATAAGTCGTATCGTATGGATATAAATATTGAACTGATACTACGGTTAAACAAAGTAACCTTGTTGTAAGTTAATAAACAGTGATTTAAAATATTTATGGTTAATGATTATTCAGACATTTTATATAGTCTACTCCGTGGATAACGTAAGTAATAAATGTTACGCCATAACTCAACCGTTTTCATTATTTAAGTTCATCGATATTTTTAATAAAACCTATAGATACTCCAATATTCCATTTTATACCGTGTAATAATTTTGAAACGATACTTTTAATGGCTGTCAGATATTATTATTTTTTTTTTTTGCTTTTAACAGTAATAATTAATCGTATTTTATTGGTTCTTGACAATGAAAAGTTAATACAAATGGTTTTTAAATAACTCAGTTCACAATAGTCATATTGAGACATGAAGCTTGTGAAGTATATTAATTGCTCAATCAAGTTCAATCAGTTGAAATAAAATAGTTAGATAAATACAACAATAATATACTGAATAAGTTTGAGAACGTAGAATCCGTACAGACGAGGAAAAAGAGCTACAGACCCAAACTATATTATCTTCTACCTTTGTACTTAACTTTTTTTTTTTTTGTCTGAAAACCCGTTTTTGGATAGAAAAAGGGTTCAAATAAGTTTTTGGACCTATAACATGGCAATAAACTTGAATTTTTTTTTAATGTAGATTATTTTTGAAGTTTTAAAAGTCAAAATATTTTTTAATTTTTGTGCCGAACGAAATTTTTAGTCGTTTAATCACTTTTCCGGGTAAATGGGATGCACCGATTTTGACGTTTAATTTACTACAAAAATGTTAAAAAACATGTTTCAATGAGTTATTTGAAATAATTGTTTTCGGACTAATGTGCCGAAAACAACAATTATTTCGAAATCGCACAAAACGACTCGAAATTTTTACTTGTCGTAAGAACGTGGAAAAAATCATCGTACGGATGTTATTTGAATTGATTCATTGAAATTGTCTAACGTTTATAAAGTGGACGAATGTCAAACGTTAATGGAATTTGGAAAAATTTCAGCCAAGCATAAGACTTTAAAACTTGTTGAGTAATGTAATGGATGTGCTCACACGGAATCGTAATGTTCGCGCCTACCAGCAATCCATCGGTTACAGATTTGATAATATTTACATCAAAATTCGGCAACCTCCGAACCAGTGATCCGCCAAAAGTGTACTTCATCGAGCTACCCGACACAGTATTTACTCCCATTTTTATTTTACTTTGGAAATAATTTAATAATATGTTGTATAGACTCGCGATAAAAACTACAGACTTAAAAAGCGTGAAACGGGTAAAACAAATTTTCTGCTTTTTTTTATACACGAATTTGCATTGTCGCTAATGTCATTTACGAATATGTACGACCGACGGATTCCGTTAATTTTTTAAACGTTTGTATAATACTCGTTTAGGCGATTCGAACGAAACACGGCACCTCTGCTGAAACGAAATGTCAATATTAGAAAACAAAATAACGTACTTGAATACATTTTGCGACTGACGCGTTTGGATGAAAACGCTTTTGGTTCACTTTTGTACGGTGCAAGTTCGGTAATACTGAGCGGATAAAAACGATCGATAACAAAATATTCAAATCGAAATAAAACACCGAAAACGCGTTCGACGCCGAACGACACGACACGGCGTGACAAACGCATGCACTACGCGGCCGACGACAATAATTATTTACGACCGTTCTTTTTACCATACCGTCTCTCCGAGGAACGTGCTGCACTCGTTAGTGGGGTTCACCGTCGCGACGGCTGTGTAAATACGGCGATCGGTTATTTTGATTTAATTCTCTCTGTTTTTTTCCTTCTTTTCTTATCGATACGATAATTTTGTACGAAACATTTGCGCGTTATAATCGTTATTTCTTCAAACGTTTTTACACCGTTACAATGAAAAAATCAACGGCATGTAACGGCAGTTATCGCAAAACTGAGCCGAAACAACAACGCCCGGTGTACAATGTTATTCGCATCAGCTATTTTACGATGGATAAAAATAATATTTAAAAAATACAATATAGGAGGTAATAATGTGAAACCGTTCTATTATACATTGTTCTGTATAAATTATGTTATATTATAACAAGTTCATCGCCATCGGCTATTATTTTTTCTTTTTTTATACGCGTAGCCGATACTTTTTTGTCTTTTTCGAGTATAACAAAAGAGTAATCTTTAGAAATTACTCCAAAGAGTTCTATGGTTTTTTTTTTTTTTTATAGTGCGTTTGAAACTACGTATACTAAATGTGTTATATAGAAATTCATTCCCGTTGATCGTTTATTTGTTTTGTTTTTTTTTATTACCGATTGAATAAGTCGAACGCAACTGTAACAATCACAAGAACACATAAAATCGAATCAACAACAATAGAACGAGATAGCTTGTGAAACGAACCCGTTATATTATTTAAGCCAATACTGATCGGAAGTTACCTCAATTTCGTGTTGTTAAAATTGTCTAACTGATCATGATGTTATGCATTAAGTAGGTATCGGTTCGATTTGGAATAACACTAATATGCGCATTAGTAAAATTTATCGTACAAACATAATATATCACACACGAGTTTTGAGTTGTCGTGTCTGAAAAGTTTTAAAATACAACTTTGGGCATTTCTTTATCTTTTTTTTGTTCACTGTTTCGCAGTGAAACATTCCCACTTGACATTATAAAATTTGTAACGCGTTTAAACATTCCCTCCAAGTTAAAAAAAAATACACGGCTGTAAATTACGATACTTTATTATAACGCGCGATTATTTACTTTTTCCTTCGAGATAAATCATTGTATATTAAAAGTTCGTATTGAAATGAGCCGTTTTTTTTTTTTTTTTACAATACAAAACACAAAAAGTAAGTCCTTCCAAATTGAATTTCTCGAAACGATAATATAAATTTAAATTTTGACAATGTTTGTTCTCCTGAAAAGGTGAATATAAATTATAATTGTTCGCTGCAAACTGTATTCGTATTATTTACTATACTGCGACACACAATTATAGTTGAACATGAAAAATGCCAAAACACAGTTTTTTATAAGTTTTAGAAATCGTTATTATAGCTTTTCGTGTATATTATATTACAAGCTTGTATACGAGTTTTAAAGGGTAATGTAAAGTCGTACATGTATAGTCAAAATAAGGTTATTTTTTTCAGTTTTCGGAAATTCGAACGTGAAATACAGAAATAAAAACGTACCAATGCAATTTAATTTGTAAGTTAAATTCGACACGATTTTAACATTCGACTGATCATAAAAATGTTTACAGAAACGATCACTAATTAGTTTTCATAAATTACCCGAGGACCTAACATTTTGACGATAACTATATTATAGTTACCAGCTACTTAATAAACTTTCATCAACGTCATTATGCCATTCATTACAGAAGACAATTAGGAAAAGAAAATAGTTACCAGTACATTTTATGCTATAGCTCAAAATGTAAATATGACGAAATTGGGACATTTCAACACATCACTTACGAATTTCTATACAACTTCGTTGTAATTATTTATCATGATTTGTATGGAAATACATTTTAGCTTTTAGAGAAACCTATTATTGAAACAATTTGAGTACGATTTTACATTTTCTTATTATTATTATTATGAATACTACAAAAATAATACTAAGTAGAAAAGTAGGTACTTAAGAATGAAATTGCATAAAGTATTTTGTTTTTATTAATTGCTAAGTTATTATTCAAAAACTTAGCAATTAGATAACATTTACCAGTAATGTTTTTCTATTACTGATCAGGGTTCAGATGATTTATCATTTGTTTTTATTTATTTTTCAATGACCTATAGATTAGATTAGGATACATATATATGGTTGGTTATTTTTTTAATCTATAAATTGTATAATATTTTTATAGCCGACAGTAATACTGTGCGCGTTTGGTAAATAGTTAATTTTTAGGTGCAACAGGAGAAACATACTTTATACTTTAAAATTAGTTCAATAAAAAGTCAAATGCGTAGTTATCGATTAGTTGCATTCGTACATAAATACTTTTGCAAAATATAAATAAAACGGGAAGAAGTATTGAGCGAAAATTTTCAAAAGTAAATAAATACAAATATTCATAAAACACACACACGTATGAAATAAATCGTCGACTTCGAAAAACAATTCTGAGCGAGATCAGTTGTCTAGTATACACGTCCTGGTGAATTTTTTGAGAATTTCAGAGTTCTATACTCGGCTCAAAAATTTTTGAAATCACTTGAAACTTTTATCGGAACCGTATCTTAGCCCCATTTAAATATTACGCAAAAGCTCTTTCCGATCATGGCCGAAAAACTAAATCGATACGTCGCCGGATTAGTCGATTTCGTCGTTTTCGGCACGTAACTCGGAAAATAATCGAAACATCAAAAAGCGTTTCAAATAAAATAACAGTCAATATCCCGACTTTTATGCAGTATTAAACGTAACGATCGTTCCTCCTCCCATCCGGAAACGTCATTACGAACCTGAAAAGATCAGATTTTTCGCCGTAAGAATTTTTTTTTTTGTTTTCTACGTAAAAAAGTAAGCGAAATTTCTAAAAAAAGTTTCGATCAAAGTACCGCCGGAGTTTGTACACCTTTCGTCAGACTGACTCTGAAAATCTGAGCGTTCCTTCTAACGGAAGAGTCGTTGACGGGAGAAAAAAAAAACCCCCCTGACGCCGGTTAAAACGGTTCGGTCATCTATCTACGTATTTTCGATTCCCGTGTACGTATTATTGTTTTTAATCGTTTACCGAGTACGGCACGGTTGTCGGACGAAAACAAAAATAAAATTATCATACAACCGAGCGCTATCCAAAACCGACATCGGGACGGACGACGACGAAAACGTCTTTCCAGTAAACGACCTGTTACGACCTGCGGCGTTGTTACGCGGACGCGTGAAAATTAATCGCAAAGTTTTTAATCGCGAACCCGCGCGGTCGGGCGAATCTTTGCGGAGAATTCGGCTTTGTGAAGTCGAGTTTATAATTAAAAAACAACAAAATCGCCGTTTTCGTTGCTTTCCCGCCGCACGCGTGTGTCGACGACACAAGAACTAACTCTTCCGAGAAAGAAACATTATTACGTACGACCGATAAAACGTGTCCGAAGTAAGTACACGCGTCGTAGTAATCGAGCACGAGGACAGAAATTATTGTAGGACCGTATCGTGTTGCACAATACAGTTTTTCGTACGATGCGCACGACAACATTTTTACCATGCCGTTTATGGAAACATCGATCTACAGAGATAGATACGCGCGAGACATAAAAATAACAGCGTAAAAAACCGTATTGTAAAACACGAAATTCTAATGTTGATTATCTCTTCGCGGACTATGTCGCGTAAACATTTAAATTAATATAGAAATTATCCGCTCGTGGCTATAACACGCTTATAGGTACGATCCTACGACTTTTATAGGCTTTATCTACTGCGTGTGTTTTGTAAAACGGATAAACGTGTTTACAATTTAGATTTTCGTAATTGATCGAAGGGGCTGCGCAATCGTAACGAACGGATGTTAGACCAAAACGGCAAGACGTGTTTTATTACGCGTCGACCACGCGTTTTTTTCACACATCTTCGGTCCTGCGGCCTCCTGATTCGTATTATTACTTTGGCGTTTCTGCAACCACCAAATGACGTTCCCCGTATACGTTTTGCCCGTGTAAACGACGACCAATCTATGTATAGTAGTACTACTATACATAGATTGGTCGTCGTTTACTTATTATAAGACACGTCTTTGGGACACGTCGGTGACCGAAAGAGTTTTCCAGTCGGTAAGAACCACCTACAGGATTATCTCGAGTTATACGTTTCTATAAAAACACCACGTATTCACACACACACTTATTCTATACGTACCTTAAATATACGTGCTGGCGTACACGTTTGTATGTAGGATTTATGTATTATATCGTTAATCCTGCCGAGTTGTTTTTCGCCACGCACGTGACGTCAATCCGAAATGTTCCGCGTTGGCGAACGAATTCGTCTACTCGGCTATTCCGCGTACCGACGTCCGTAACGAGAGCCGAGCAAACCGATTCGTACAAATAAGAAGGCGTTGGAAACGATTCAAAAACAAAACAAAATCACGGACACACAGCTTAACACACCGCCGCAGCGTTCGACGCCTTGTAGTGTTTTCGAGTGGACGTCGATATACGATAGTAGAATGGGTCGGGGGGCCATGGACCAAATTGAAACGTGTCAGGAATGCCGAAAATCTGTAGAACTCGAGATGTGCGTTTCAGTCGAAATCCGAGTCAAAATTTAGAACGCTCATAGGCGGTTGATAATATCCATCTAACCGCCGATCTGTGAATCTACGCAGACGTGTAGATAAACCTATAGGTCGCGTTTCGAGTCGTCAAAACAACAAACGCAGGGCGAATCATGGCGGAAAGATGGTTCGATTCGATCGTACCGCGAAAAGCGCGCGACGGTCTTGATAAATTCAGTATTTTTCGCGGCTAAAAGAGTATCAAAAAAAAATCCGTGGGATGCGCCATAGGTTTACGCCCGAATCCTACCAGGAATTTTTATATTTTATACCATTGAGGTGAAATCTGTGAAAATAGTTCCCACATATATACGCCACCGAGTGCTACACACTCGTCCGGACCACCGTGTCGGACAGAACGGTCTGCAGACTCCTTACAGAGTTCGATCGTGCTTTTCTACGACTTTGATCGGTACGACGACGATATTGAACGCGATTGCGCTTAAAATTGTTTTTAGGTTGTCTGTCGTCACCTGTTCGGCTGTAAGTGTTATCGTATGAAAACACGGTTTTTCTAAAACAGTTAGGAGGAAGGCGATAAAGAAGATTGATTTTTTTTAACAATGCGAATAATCGACAACAAGCTCCTGCTACGACTGTCGTGGTAGAAAACATGTTAGTTCATCCCTACAAAACAATTAACCGACTTTTGATTTTTAATAATTTTTTTTTTTTTTTACTCACTTTACAACATCGACACTTTGAATGAACGGCAATTGGAATCGACGTTGAGAAACAAAACTTTGATATTACGCATCTTGCGTTTTATTTTTTTTTTTTAATAAACCAATACATTTTCCTCAATTTTCTTTTTATCTATGCGTTTTAGGTTTTTTTTTTTTTTGGTATTTTCGAAAAAAAATAAATTTCCCTTTTTGTTTCATCGCGTATTATAATATTTAATTTTATGTTAACGTAGTGTTCAGAGTAGCTTCATTGTAAAAAAGGGCTTGATTTTTACTGAAGTCGACGGATCGTTTTTAAATGACATTTTGAAAAAAAATGTTTCGTCATTTCCGTTTTCTTATATGTAATCTTCAGTTTGATTTTTTAAAAATTTGTTCTTAAATATTTTCATCGAAATATCAACAAGACAATTTTCGTTCTACATAAATTATTTTATAATTTTCGGAAAGCGATCGAAAGACCACATCGACTGACAAACTTGAAAAAAAAAAAAATTACAATAGTTAAACGATTATTATTATTATTTATGTCTATATTCATGCACGTAACCATCTCACAATATGTGATATAAATAATGTTTAACTTGAACTGATAATACAATTTGTTTATTAAGTCAATTACGTCGTGTCTCAAAACACAATTATTCATAATTGAATGTGCTCCAAATTTCTGCAAATATTTTGAAATTTGTGTTTCGCGTCGGACAAACTCGTCGGTTAATAATAATATTAACTAGTGTTATTACAACTATAGTAAAATTACATTTCATTACCGCTTTTGTGCTGTGCTCACAAAACTTTGAACGCGAAGAAGTTTTATGCGTGAAACTATCGTCAATACCGATGTCATAGCTGGTAACATTTCGTAAGAAGTGACAGTCGCTCGCCGCCATGACATGTACTTATACAGAATTTCTTAAATACCGAGAAATATAATAACTTAAGATTAGTAATAATAAAAAACAGATTTTGTTTAAATTAAAAACAAGCGGCTGAACTAGAACGTGGAATAATATGTCACCAGTATTGAAACAAAACATTTGGGTGATATTTTTGTTTATTGAAGTTAAATTTTCTTTATTTTTTCGTCGTTAAGTTTTTCACCTCGTATTGAAATCTTAAACCATCACTCTTATATGTTTTGTTTTGATAGCAGTTTAGTGTATTTGTACAGCTACTTACGTAATTTCTTAATTGTTTCTATTCGCGACTCATACACTCGGTTATATCCGATTACGTGTATAACCGAGTATATGAAAAAGTATTCATAGATAATAATAAAACAAATTTTACAAATTTAATTGAATAGTGTACATTATATTGTAAAAAGCATATTTAACTATTTATTTTTAAAACACCGCACAAGTACAGCATCGTATACTTTACTTCAATTACATTGTATTAAAATAACTGTAAAAATAAACTTAGAGTTGACTCTCAAAGATATTGAGTAAGTAAACATGTTTAGCGTTTCAAAACTTTCTGACATATTATGTACATTTTTCTATCGACATTCGTATACAACAACGTGATAAGTTAATATAGTATTAAGTTTTATGGATGATAGATGAGATCCTATTATTTCTAACTTCTAAGATAAAACTTAGCTATAACTAGGTAAATTGGCTATAATGAATAAAAGTTAAAATTAATACAAGAGAGCGACTTAAAATGAGTAACAATATTGGTTTGTCATGAATACGTCGTAACCATAATGTAAAAACCGTTTAAACCGACAAATATCAAAGGTTTGTTACGAGACGTGAAAAAAAAAAAAATACAGAGATAAAACAACAAGAAGTGAAAAATAAGATGTGGAAGAGGGCGATGAAGGGGTTGATACGGAACACGTGGGTTATATAAATTAACAATTAGCCGGTTGTGATTGAACAACGTAATAGGTGTTTGTTTTCTCGGCCATGCAATATATTTATTCGTGTTGTTTTCACAAATTATTCAATGTAAACCATTAATTGTAGTGTGCAGGCACTAGTTAAAACTAAAAAGACTACTATTTATGTTCATAAAATCAACTTATGCGTTTATAATAAAGTAACAAAATTGAGTCGAGTTTTTCGAACTACAATGTAAATAAATTAAACTTAAATTAGAGTGTTACAATCACGCGAACACCAATAAATAACCAAATCTAACGAGCTATATACCTAATACAATAGGATTTAACGGTTTAGCAAACGTTATAGTATTCGACCGTCACGTTTGAGACGTATTTAAGGCCGGGCAAATGTAACAACATGGCCCCGGATGACATCTATCCGACGCGATGATGTTATATTACGCTGATCTATTAGATTTAAATTAACATTCCACATTTTCTGCGCGCGATTATGTAGGTACACGTGGGTTTTAATCGTTTATTTTATCAACCGGACTATGGGGTCGGAAAGTTTAAAAAGTCAAAGCAAAAAAATCACATTAAAAAATACGTAAAAAAAATTTTAAAGCCTAAATAAAACGTTCGCGGGGCCAGAAAACGTATGCGTTAACCGTGTACGATTGGACAGAAGGGACAGAGTACCGTCGTTCCTCGTATCAGTTCTATCGATGTATGTGTAACGATCGAGTGCAAACGAACAAAAACGTATGTAACGAGAGAAGACGGAACAGGAAACGAATGTGACGCGGCGTAAGAGGTATCGGTAGTATCGCGCCAACGGGAGGAAATAGACCGGGGTGGTTTGGACGAGGAGAGAAGGGCCCGAAGCGGTAAGATCGGTTAGGAAAATGTGCGTTACTAAGGAAAAAAGAGAGAACGGAAACGATTTTGAAAAAATATATATGACGGTTGTAAACGTAAGCGCGGGGGATGTGTTAACAGTTATTGTGGACGACGGATGGGAAAATAAGGGCGGATAAGGAGAAAACCGAGGGTACAAACGAACCAGTTTCCGCGAACGTCCGTTTCGCTTGCACGATAACAAAACCAGCCGTCAACAACTACTGGCCGCGACAGTGCTCCGTCCTTCCGATCGCGGCGCACAGAGCGGCACAGTACGATCGTGACGATCGCAGTTTTACGTCGGTACGGAAAGATCTGGAGCAGTAAAACTATCGTTTAAGCACTTGTTTCAGTTTTTACGGCCCGGGAACTTGTCGCCGCGGCCGTTTTGGTGTTGCGGGTTATTGTAGAAGTACTGGCCGCCGCCGAGCCGGGCCGGCTTGCCGTGCGCGTCTATCAGCTCCACGTCGGGCGGCAACGCGAAGGGCGCGCCGGACGCGTGTTGCTGCGCGGCCGCTATCCAATTGACGTACGTGTCGCCGTGCAGACCGACGATCTGCGCGGGCGGGGCCTGCGGCCGCTGTCCCTGCAGGACGGGGCTGGGCGGCCACGGTCTGCCGTAGTGCTGCGGCCTCGGGTACGACTGCAGGGCCGGACGCTGTACCCCGTACGGGACGTGCGGAGCGTAGCGGTACGTGGCCGCGGCCGTCTGGAAGAGGTCGTCCAGCGACACGGGAGCCTGCGAGGAGTTTGAAAATATTACATTGAGCGGCAGTACTGTGTCGCGGTTCGTTTTTTGTTTTCCCCCAAAGGCGCGTGCACACGCGGGAGGCGAGAAAAAACGAATTGTGGAATCGTAGGTGGTAATTGTGGAATCGTATGTACGCGAGGACGCGCGGGCTTGCTCAAGTGCGCTGTGAATTTGTAAGGGGGGGAAAAAAAAAGTCAATACTCATCAGACGATTAATGCGATTCTGTACACGATAACGTTGTAAAACGGACGGTTAGGTCGTTGAAAGTGGGTATTTTTTATTCTATTTTTTTTTCCAGCTCCCCCCCGGAACGAACCGTAGAATAGAAAAATTGTTTTTACGCGACGGTCGTTGTGGACAGAACGGACCGCGTGCTGACGACCTTGCGTCGCCGGATGCGCTAATATTGTGAAATTATCGTTACACGGAGCGACTCTCGACTCTCTCAAGCTGTGCAGAAACACCGCGGATTTTATTCTTTTCGTCGAGAACACCACGTCAGTCCGAATCACGTCGACGTGAGACACAAGTATGGAATCCGCGTGCGATTCAGGAAATTTTTTCGTTCGCTCCGACGTACGCTTTCACGGCCTGTGCGTTTCGAGTCATCTTTGGCGCACTTTGGCGTGTTGAGCGTAGAAACGTCGTGTTTTAGAGGCGCCAGAAACGATACCGACACCGAATGATTACTGTTGTTAGTCGTCGTGGCGTTGGTAACGCGTTCGGGTCGCGTCCCTTCCGGAAACAACGTATCGGAGGAATCAACCGTATTATATGACAGGGCTAAGCGACGGAGGGATTTAGAAAAACCGTTCCTGTTTTATGTACTGCGTGCAGTCGCAACGATTCGTTCCTTCGGTGGCGTGTGACACGTGCGTGCTGCGCGCGGTCTGTCCAAAAACAGTATTGGATATATATAGTACGTACCGGTTGAACGCCGGACGATCTGCGCGGCCGATCTTTATGTACAGACAAAACTTTACAACCGAACACCCGTGCCAGTGTATTTGCTCACGCACTGGCGGCTTTGTTTGTGCGCGCCGTTCCGCGTCTTTTTTCCCCGTCGGTCTTCAAAGGACAAAACGTGGCCACGGCGATAGAACCGTGGTGCCGCCGCATCAAACGTAACGGATGCGACGATTTTTATCGGTCTTTAAACGCCCAAGAGACGTTCTAAACCACGGGACACAAACGGGTACGTCTAACGCGCGCCGGTGCGGCCGACGAGAAAATTTCAATCGTTTAAAAAACGACTGTAACGGGATCGAGTCGCGCGATTAATTCAAAACGGAAAAATTCTATCGAAATTCCTTTAGCCGATTTCACTATAGTACGCGCGACGGTAAAAGTATTGCGACCGCGTTAATTTATAACTAACGTTAGTTATCCGGTAGGGTGGTAATAATCGATAAACAACTGCAACTCGAAACTTAACCCGTTAGAGTCGTTGATTCGCGCTGAAGATGACAACATAGTTGTTGAAATACGTATACGCAATAAAAAGTGTATCATTTTTGTGATTTCGGGTTTATTAAATTTAGTTAACCCGTTGGTCCCGTGTTAGCGGACATTATGTTCATGCCAATATTGGTTTATTGTATTTTATTTTAAGCTTCAAGAACCGTTTGCCATTCGATTTTCGCATCGACGGTATACACGCAATCTTAACCATCACACAAAGCGTACGAATTTAACCGTTTAAATAGTAACTAGAGGTATGTTATATGTATATACATCGCGGCAATCTTATCCGATTAAGAGATGTTTGAAAGTCGCTACTATTCGCTACAATCGGGCGATACATACGACGAAAGCGAAGAATTTATAACACTATTAACGACGCGTTAATTGACGCGAATAGTGTAAAAAAGTAGTAAGATTTTAGTACATTTTCATACAAACGCTATCTTTTACTTACGTACTAAATTGTAACGTAATATTGTGAAATAAAAACTCGATTTTAACACTATATATACCTTGATAATTTTTATTTTTATTCACACAAGTATAAAAAAAAAAAAAACACTCATTAATATAATACTTTAAAAAATATCTAAAATGTATTTATTGGTGGAAAAAAAAATTACTGTTAAAACAGAATATTTATTTATTTTTTTTTTTATGTAAAATTTTCATTGAAATATGTGTTTACAAGAACTATAACGATAACTAATAATAATAATAATAATAATAAATTAAAAAACTCGTTTATATATAATAATAATAATATAATTTTGATGTGTGTTTTGTTAAGATTTTGATTAGTTACACTAAAATCGTGTTAATATATGTACTTGTATTATAAAACCGTATTATATATTTTGATCCCTCCGACGGTTGATAACCACGCTTAATAGTATATGCTAGGTGTTATTGTTTGATTGGCAACGTTTACAATAAGCGTATTATTATAAAACATACTTATTTTTGTTTTCACAAAAATTTTTATTGCATTACTGTCGGTAAAAAGGTTATAATATTATATTGCGCTTGTTTATTACGATTATTGTGCGGCTATCTTAGTTGTCTACCTTTTGGAAACCGTCGCTTCCTCCGTCTGCGGCGTCCTTTACGGTGCCGACCGCCCGCCCGGTCGGGTCAGGACTGATCTCGTTCGTCTCCTCTTTTTGCGACTCCTTGACCGCGGACGCCGCTTGCTCGTCGGTAGCGGTCTTCTCGTTGTTCGGCTTCTCCGGCATCACCTGGATCTCCTTGATGTGATAGAAGGTCTTGTGGTGCTCGTCGCCGTCGCTGTACGTGGTCTCGTTCGTTTGGACCACGTGGCCGTTGATGACCTGCGCGGACGAAAAAAAAACAAAACGGAACGACGATTATCGACGTGAAATTCCGAGCGTCCGGTGAACGCGCCGAGAAAAACCAAACACGAGTGGTGATCCCGGGAGACCGGAAAACGGACGTGTCGCCGCCGAGTCTACGGTGTACAACAAACACGTTTTACCTCAGTTTTGGTCGTGGTCTTGGTCACGGGTTTTTTCGGTTCGACGTTTGCAATCTCCGCCGCGTCGTCCATCTGTACCACGCCCTTTTCGAGGGTTTCCAGCAAGTCTGAAATCAGAAAACGACGCGAATGTGATACGATTCTCTGGAGTTGGCCCCGAACGGAGGTGGCGCTCAAAATCAATCGGGTCTTGACCCGCGACGTGTCCGCGTCGAGACGGTACCAAAATCGTTTACCTTCGGCCGGCCGGTGTTGGCGGAAAGCGTTAAGCATGATGTTCATTAGCAACGGTACGGGTGGAATCGCCTCGATCGTGGTTTTAGGCACGTTCCTTACGCCGGGCGCTGTGAACGAAGCGGCGCGGTGAACGGTTAGTCGCATGTTAGTCGCATAAAAAAAACGTTTATTATTAAAATATCACCGCAACGGTTGTTGCGGATTATAGACCGCGCTCGAGTTTTTCGAAAAACCGTTTGCGTCCGGTGAAACGAGAGTCCGCCAAAACACCGATCGTACGTTGTCGAGAACGTTCGTTCGGAGCACTCGGTTTCGCGCGCATGATGATAATTTTAGTGTGACGACGACAATAATGGATTTTCGAGAATTTCAGACGAACAACGCGTTCTGTGTTCAGATAAGATTCGACCGAGTGAATCGGCGAAACTCGTGCGAAACAGTGTTGTAGCTAGAAAACGTGTTTGTCACTTACGTCTGAACTCGTTGGCGTACGCGTTGACCATCTGGTCGAACGAGGGTATCGGCATCGGGTCCATGAACGGGTTGAACTGACTGTCGGCGAACGGGTTGTGCGACTGCTGATGGTGGTGCCTGGGCGGTTGTTGCCTCGGGAACGGCTGGAAGAACTCCAGGAAGAACGGGGGAACCGCGGCCGGTCCCACGTTCACGGTTCCGCCGGTAAAATACGGTTTGGGGTACTGGACCGGTTTTTGAAAGTTCGTGGACCCTGGCTGGTCGGGTTTGGTGACCATCTCGACGTCGGACGGAACTTCGGGTCCGTCGGTCTTCTTCTCCGTCGGCAGTTTCAAGTCGACCGCCGGCGTTTTGAGCTCATCGTCGCTCGTCACTCCACCTGTTCCGGGCTGTGACGTCGGTTCGGCCGTGGTCACGTCCGCGGAAGTCTCCGTCGTTTGTACGGATTCGGGTCCCTTAGCCGTATCGCCTCCGCTGGCTAGAAGACGACATTGAAACACGATTAGATAACACAAAATGCAACGCTCCTGTATGGAACGAACCGTGTGAACACATAAGAGCAGTTCCGCGATAGTGTTGATAACAGCGATATCGAACGCAAATCATTTTTCAAAACCTAAAAATCACGCCAGTATGTCGCGCGCGTTAACGGACACGTTAACCTACGTACGACGAAGTTCAAAAAAAAAAAAAAATCAAGAACACGAATCGTACAGATTTTGTTTTTCAAAGTAGAAAAATATGACCAGTTTTAATTTTCGAGGGAAACGCGGATGAAAATAGTAGAAACATTTATAATAAAAGGTCACAAATACAGTGAGAAGTGTTTCGCGGCCTGATTAAAGCGGCGTAGAAAAAAAAAATCATTTTAAACATAACTATAGGCTTTTTTTTTCTACTTTAAAGTCTTTCATTTGCGCGATAACGCGTGTCTGAGAGTTTGTACTGACGATTCCGCGTTCGACCGGATATCGTATTATTCGATGTTTTTACGCGCGCACAGCACTTGGTGCATCGCTTAATGTGCTAACGTAATATGCGGAAAAAAAAAAACGACACGACGACTAGCTGTGCATTGGTGATGAGTGTCTGATGATGACGTGGTTGTTATTCGAAAATACGGTACGAGCAGTATAACACAATGCGCACATACGTAAAAAACAAAAATACTGATGACGCCCGACGGTGTTCACGGACGAAAATATTATACTCAGAATCGTCATTTGGCGTCTCTCCGTTTGTCCGACATGTGACTCACGAGCGACGTGGAGGACACCGAAACCGCGTTTTTCGAGCGGTTTAAAAATAATAACGATTGTGTTATTTTTGGATTGAATACTAAAAAACTTAAGCGATAGCCTGTACTGGCGACCGTTTTTGTAACGAAAATTTCACGTCGAAAGATCGTTTATCTAGAAATATCTAGAACTTGACCGATTTTTAGGTGCTGACCATAATACGGCATTCTGTCTCCCTCCTTCGCTAGACCAATAAGACACGTAATAAAACATCAAATTACTAAAAGTAAATACGTTTTTAACGACATTCACGCAAAGACTAACAACATAATTATTATTATGATATATGTTATCTAATACGAATCTCAAATCGACAATCTGATCTCCACTCGCAGACTTTGACGACTACGTTCTAAATTTCGGAACCAATATGGAAAAGATTTCAAGTGAGTAAATATATTTTCGGAAGAACAAAATGCATGATTTGGCAAATGACGTGAGAGGACGGATACTGGAGTAGATAACATTTTTCCTAGAAAGTTATTTTCGCGTCGACAGTATCTTATTTTAATTTTTGTTCCCGATGGTCTGATAAACACATTTTTTTCAAATCAAGTTCTGATTAAGGTCATTGTGAAGTTCTGCGATGCATATCGTTACATGAAATATTAACTATACGTTAGTTCGTGTTAAAATAACCATACGAGTATCATTTTATTACGACCTTCAAACGGTTTATAAACACTAAGGATCGCATGACGGAAAAACAAAAATAGTAATAAAAACCAATAGAATAGTATAATATTTCATACGCGTTTTTATGTAACTGGTATTTTAATTTGTTTTTCCTGTTCAGTCATTATAATGTGATTAATATTATTAATACTAATTGTCAAATGTATAATGAATAATAATTTATGAGATTTATTGGATAAAATGCAAAAATTATGATGAAATAAAAATTATTATTTTAATTATTATTACACGTTAGTATGAAAAAACTCGTAACACAAATACAAACTCGCACAGTTGAACAGTGATGTTTATTTTATCAAAACGATTGTTAAATATTTTTCACGATTTAACAGTGTGTTCTAAAATATATATCTGCTGGACCCGTATTTGTATCGATTTGTGAAATGTAGTAAGTTTAGTTTCCTACCATCTTAACTATAATTAAGTTCTTTTCTTTTTTTTTTTTTGTTAATTGCAAACCTACTATTTTTGATGTATATTTTCGAACTTATCACATCTTTGATCTCTGTGCTTTCAAACTTTTCCTAAATAATTTTATACAAATCATAGTTCTAGGAAACTTTACTTTTAAAAATATGTTTATTCATTTACACGTAGTTTGAATTATTTTCTTACAGACCACAATGCAATTCACGGTATTTAATTGTAACATAGTAAATACCTACTAGTGATAAACAATTACTTTTATTTCAATTTTTATTGTAAAGAAACGCATAATTCACTTAAATCTGATAAAATGTAAACCAATAAAAACAATAAGAAACTTTTTAAGCTCTTGACAAAAACTCGCGTCTCGAGTGACGAAATTCGCTTTAACAGAAACCAATAAAAACTTTAAACAGAAATATCAACTTATAATGAATCTACATAAACATGTAAAAAGAAAAACAAAACAGTTTTAAATAAGACAAAAAGAAAAAATTAACGTTTAAAATTTGAGTTCATTACGGGGACAGTCAAAAAAATTACTTTGCAAGACCAAATTTGATTCAATCGCACTGAAGATCATCAGTTATTACACTTATTCAGTATTACAACACTATATTACTAGAATAAATCAACACAAACATCATCCAAAATGTAGGCCTTAAAGATATTTTGAAAAATATGATAGTTTTGTTGTATAGTATCTTCGATCTGAAATTTTTTTTTTGTAACATCTCATCCGAACGTTTATAAATTGTGTGAAAGCTTGCACCGGGATTTTGAAACAGTGTAAACAATGTTTAGCCGTTTTTAATACAAAATGTGAAACCGTTTAAAACCATTTCGGGAGGTAGAAACAAAAACCCGCGAAAACAGAGTACTATGTAATATTTGATATGGACAAAAATGGCATAATATGTTATTTTCAACACGATTCTAATTGGAAACTCAGAAAAAAAGTACGCCTTAGCTTATGTGATTTAAGATTAAAATAAAAGAAACCGATTTTGATTCTGCGTCGCAAATTTAAGCCTTGCTGTGAAAATACCCAGACAAATAGTTTTAATAGTCACAACCATGATAATTAATGAAACGTGCCCAGAGAATTGATTTAACAACGTCCGTTCCAAACGTAATAATAAATGCAAATTATTAGCTACGAAACCCAATCTGCACTTTATTTAAATGCGGCCGAGGATTGTTGACGTCCGAGCAGAGGCTAAATTTGCAACCATTACAGTTTAAACAGTTACGGCCACTTCAGTGTGTCCACTACGTCTCTATTAAATACGTTTCGAATCGTTAATTTAACATGATAATATGAGCCTATCTCGTTCCTTTGCATTTAATAACTACTATATACAGGTGTGGCGGCTATACGTGATCGCAAATCATACAAGAACTTAGTGTTTGATTTTCCACGCACGTACTCGTCGAATAGACGAAACTTAAAATAGTTTAACCCGTCGTTGTTGATTTTTAAATTTAAATAACCAGGACGACCGCGATGAAAATGTACGAGGAAAAATGTGTTTTAAATTTTAATCTCCATAACGCCAAAAGTTCACTGACCAATGTGTCATTTCGTCAAGTACATTACAGAGTTTAATAAACGACCTTAAAGTTTTCATGCCAGGACCGAGTGGTGGTCGAAAGGTGACCACAGTGAGTCACCTAAAACTCTTTTTCAATTACTCATTCATTTTCAGTGGTATTTTAATGAACACGAAAAAAAAACATTTGAATATTGTCGAGTATTTCAAAATTGTTTTGTGAATCTCATATCTGTCTTTAAACACCGCGTTAATTTTTAAAAAAAAAAAGTCAAAAAGTCTTACTGTGGCCACAGCTTGTACACGCTGAGACATGGATTTAGAGACCCTGAGACACTTGACACAATTTTCTAAACAAATAAAAACTTAATGCAATAAACTTTTTTTTTTTTTTTAATACCTACTTAGAACATCAGACAACTCAAATTTGAGTAAAAAGTATACATTTTAAAAAAATTTTACTAAAAAACGTCAAAGTTTCACCACTTCACAGCTATTTCATACTTTTTATCGATTATAGTTTTTATTTTATTCAATGTTAACGTCACGATTCTGATCATTGATCAAACAATAACATTTTGTGCAATTCGTATGCCAGTAGAAAATGTAATACTACAAATTGCGTCAGATCGAATTTTATATTATAGAGCGTTTTACACTCGTGATCGCGTCATTTTTCATTTTTCTAATATAATATCATAACGTTGTTATAAATGTATAACGTTTTATAAGACGATAAAAAAACATACTGCTTTCTGCAAAATGTGCACGAGTATAACGCGAGTTGTAAATTAAGTAACCGATGTTTATAATACACCCAAGTGATTTTTATCAATTCGTGTACACACTGTATTTATTTTGTGCGTTTCTACACGTATAAACCCCTCAGAGAGCATTTAATTCTATAACACGGCATGCAAAGTGCATTAACTCGTAAAACGGGAACTACGGTTGATCGTTTCACCGTTCATTGCCGTCCTATATCTATTTCGCGAAAAATATGAAATTATTATGTACCTCTATTTGTTGAATTCAATGACAAAATGAACTGTGAAACAGACCTTGAAAAAATGTACAAATCCGCAATCGCTCCGAACTGTCTCCACTTATATCAACAGTAATTTTAAAGCGATAAATAAAAAAAAATTTAATCGAAGACACGGTAGATCTATAAATATACGAGTACAAACTAACAGGCACACGGAACAATGTCACACGGAATGTCTTGAAAAATACAACACTATAAAAACGCAACAAAAATATTCCGTACGTTGTTGAGATATTTTTTAAAAAGTAAAGGTTGTACGAAAAATTGTTGTACTCAAACTTAACATCGTAAAAGATTAAATGATAAAATTTTTGATGATCAAACAATATACAGATAATATTTTTATCGTTAATTTATAAATAATACATAACTATAGAGATTTATAAACCAATACTATAGAACGATCACAGTAGAAACTAAGCGAAAAGTTTCATTTTTAGTTATTGATATTTCTCGATTTTTACCGGACGGCTACGTAAAAGGTAATTAAAAATATTTGAAATGTTTTTTTTTTTTAATTAGGCAAAACTTTCGTTTAGCGACTTAAATACTCTGGAAATATTTCAAAAGTATGTGTTCAATATGCTCTTCAAGTTTTCGAAAATCGAAACACTGATCTCGGTCACGTAATTCTTCAATCGCAAAGAGATTTCAATACAGAACCATCGTCGCACAACTGTACCGTGTGACCGGCGCGTCGACGAGCGCGTCCGCCGCATGTAAATCGGTCAAAACATTCGTTCGCGTGACGTGAATGTATCGTATTTTTTTTAAAAAAAACAAACGTTGTGCCCCATCAAACTTGTAACGTAATTGTCGTCATCGGGACTGTTGTACGAATCAATATTCCAACGGCGAGCATCGTTGTCGCGGCCACTATACGCGCGGCGTGAGCTCGGTAAATTCTACCGAGATCCGTTTTACCGGATAAGTTTATTTTCTCGTTTAAAAAGTTCGGTACGTGCGATAACCGCCTTTGGTTCGCGAAATATGGCAAAATAGAAAAACAGAAACGATGATTTGTTGAGACGGACATACCTGCACACTCGCGATATTTATGGATTAAGTTTTGAACGTCCTACACTTTAGCCGTTATTCGGGCAGTACAATACAGGTACTCGAGTTCGTAATATCGTGTTAAACAAATCAAGGGACGGAGTAAGTTGTACGGAAATTCACTGAAAAAAATCTCGCGCGAGCCGGCTAAACAAACACGAAATGTTTGCGATAAGAAAACGTGCAGTTGGGCGAATCGATAGTGAGTATAATGTATCGGAAAATGTTTTGCAGTTTTTTTTTTTTTTAAATGCGTGTTTCTTCATACACAAAATCGCTCTTTAATATTACATTTTAATTAACGAGAACGTATTGTGGAGACTACGGTTCGAAAGTATAAAAAAAATTAAATTAAAAAACGCTACGCTTGTCTTTTCTGCAGTGTTCGTCCACAACACAGTCGTACGACCCGTATACTTTTATTCAAATGAATCGCAGATGGTTCGAATAAACAATAAGCGTATAATAATATATCAAAATGTACGTTTAATAAATGCAATTTGTTATTCACGTCTCGTGTTCCGTGAAAATGCTTGTTCAGAAGAGTTTGAACTGTCCTCGGATTAAAAACCATAGCGAGTTTTTTGACATTTTACGCTCGAACTCTTGAGTTTTAACTAATTCACGAAACTTAAAACTATGAAATACGTGATACATCCGATGCCAACTATAACTTCGATAGTACGTGTTTTTAAAACAAATCTGTGACGACTAAACAGTATAAAATGTTGATCAATTTTTTTTTTTTTTTTGAGAAACCTGTTTTTCGGTATTTTTTAAATAAAATGGTTTTATAAAACTAACAACGATTTACCCGAAAACAGTATTACGTAGGTACTTGCGCATTACATTTTTATAGGTAAACTGTTTTGGGCGCTGTAAAATATAAATTTAGTGAATAAAATAGCTATAGTATAAACTATACGATACGTTGCGCGCTTGTATATTTGTGTCAATTTAACCATTATAACATTGTCTACGTTTAATTCCTCTCTCTCTCCCCCCGTAATACGAACACGTCCGGGCGAAATTCCATTAGACAAATTAAATATTTTTTTGTTTTTGTCGGTTCGAGGAGTAGGTGAAAACAAAGTTGTTCCCGTTGTTTACTTTAGAGAGAGAGAAAAAAAAACACAGAACACGATGTAGGCATATATAAAACGGTGCGATATCTGCGCAGCAGCCACAGACAAACAGAACGTTTAAAAGAAAAATTCATGGTCGGACGGGCACAATGCGTTTTAAAGTATATATAATGTACGCATACAGGATGGTCATAATTTTGCTGATTGAAATGCACGGCAAACAACTATGTACTAAATGTACGTATGTGTTAAGCGCACACTGAAATTATTTTGTTAGATAGAAAGCGAAAAACACCGCAATTTTGAGGTTTTTACAATTTCGTATGTGCGAATTTCATCAGAGTCATTTTAACACTATATTTCTACATTACATTCATGTTGTACTATGATATTTTGTCATTTACTCGCCGTACGACGATTTTCGTTGGTTTCAAAATAAATCGTCGGCTGTTTCGCGTTAAATACGGACTGAAATCGTAAACGATTTGTCGACCATCCTGTATAATAACGGTGCGGTATGAATATAAAATATACGGTTAAGCCTGTAGACTTGATGTGGTACCACTTTGCCGTAAATACAGCGTAGGGATAATTAAAATTATTATCGCGTAAATTCGGAGCGAGGCGATGTGCAGCGTTATAAATTATTATTATTATAAAACGGCGTTGCCGCGGCGTGGGCGGAGAGGGCAGCACTCGTCGAAAATGTTTCGCCGATAAAATTTTCCGTTCAACCGTCGAGCACGATTTCTCGCATATTCCCGAAGCTTAATAACAATAAATGTTCAAATATTTTAATACCGTTGCATAAATTATCAACCGTGAAGATATGCTCTGTTGGCGAACAAACTTTCCAGTTTTTTTAAATATATTTTGTGTGAACGACAGCTAAATAACATAGCACGACCGTCGACTTGTCGTCGTTTGTTTTCGTTCTACCTGTGCATTCTTCGGTTTGAACTCAATAAAACACAACACGCGCGTATTTTTTTTTTTTGTGAACAAGAATAAAATGTTTAAATAATTCGACTCTTGAGAGCCGATGTTAATCTTACTTACACGATATTATGCGTACTAAAAATATACACGGATAGAAATTTCTAACGGGAATCAGGTGTCCGACGAACATTTAATTTCAAAATAAATTTGATACAATCGTTTTTATTTTCCGTCTTTTTCAGCGAAACTATATACTTTTGTTTTTGCAGCCAAACTCACTATTACCTATTAGTATGATTATCGTTACGACGGGATTTTTTAGTTTTTACCATTTTGAACGCTCGTAATTACCGAAAACCCGTAATACCGGGCACGCCTATTTCAGAAAAACAATACGATTTTAATTAGGTGGTCCCAAATAAAAGCGCTATTCACAGACGAGACTCGTCACGGCGTGTATGACGACTGCGGTAAAATAATGACGAGATGTATAATTTCGTTCGACGGGTTATATTTTTAATTTCAATGGTACTACGGTGTTTGCTCCGAGTTATTATTCGATTAGTTTCGATCGATCACATTTTTCCCGGATGAACCGCGATGTTTAGAGATCTCCCAAACGTCCCGGGTGACCCCGGATAACGGTTTGTCCAGAATAACGTGTCCGAATATTCATCGAAATCGTATTATCTGTATCGTGTTCGGATAATAATAATACGTATAGTACGCGGAGGACTAGTTTTGGAACAGGTTCTTCGTGATGATGCGAAGGGAAGACCGTCAATGCCGATCAATGTCGATTATTATTATTCTTAGACATTCGCCGTATACTTAAATTAATTAACGTTCCGTTAAAACTGTGAATTCCGACTCGCTCGACACAACGTGGGTAAATAATATTTAACGCGTTAATCCTGCAACCTGCATGTACCTACATTATAGATACTAAAAGGGTATTCAAAAATCAGAAACGCTGGCAGACATCGCGTTGATTTATACGACGTCTCGCAAAAGTATCAAAAGCTAAAAAGTAATGATCAAGAGCCGGATGATTCTATCCTCCGCTGAACCTCAACCGAACCGCAAAAACCACCCGACGTTCTAACCGACCGTCCCGTAGCCCGCCGACGTCCCCGACCGACCGAATCGTATTTTACAGACTAAATTACAAAAAGTTTTACAATTTACAAGAACTACAACAACATACGTTCGAACATTGATTTTACACGCGCGTTTTCAAAGACGATTTGGCTAGTTTAGATCGGATCTCCGAGTAATATTGCACGACGCATTGTGTTTTCTTTTTTTGCTGCTACACAATATCGCTCAACGTTCGCTTCAACAACAACACTAACTGTGGATTGCGACACGTTTTTTTCCGCTGGTGAAAAATCGCGTCTTTTACCATTATTCGGATTTGAGGAGGACGCCATAGTGTTGCCACTATGTGTCTACCGACGAATTTTGAGAGACGTCGAGTAAATGATTTTCAATAAAATATGTGGGCCGGTCGTAGCCTGTGTGTAATATTGAAGTCGTACCGTCGTCGACGTCGTCGCAGAGCGTTACGAAACGTCTTGCGACGACCTTCCAGAACGTTCTGTTCCGGTGACGACGAGGAGAAAACGAGAAAAAGTCCGACAACACCCGACATTACGTTTGAACAATTATTGTTGTAAAAGTATATTGTATGGATGGCAGTAATGAGTATTTAAAAATAAAAGGCTTACCGATCGCGTCGCCGTCAACGGGCACAGCCGCGGCCGGTCCTGACGCGACGACCAGGGCCGCCACGACGACCGCAGACCAAAACGTCGTTTTGGAAAACATGTCTGATTGTTTTTGGCGAACGAAAAAAAAGAATTTTTGCTCTTGTTGTTCTGTTGCTCACAAAATATTGACGATAATCGCATGCGACGGTTGCGAGTTCGGATACTGTGTGCTGGCCACGGCCGCTTTCCGGAACGGCTTTATAGACCTGTCCCCCCCACCGATGATCGCCTCCACCTCCGCCGCCGTACGACCACCACTTCTGCGACGGTGATGAATATGTCCTTTTACCACGACGCCTGCACAGCCGATGTTTGTTATTAATATTTTTTATTATTATTATTACCGTCGGCGGTGTTTTTTTTTGTACGCATTATTATTATTATTTACAGCGTGTACGTGTTTTATTCTAGAAAATTCGTCGTCATCATCTCCGAAATCGCTCAGCGATTCGATTTTTCCGGGTTACGGTTTGAAATACGTCAAGAACGATTCCCCGACCTCTTCGAAACTCCCGAACCGTTATTACCAACTATTGTGGTCGGTCGACGGTTGATTTATCGGCTGTTTAAAGTATCGGTTTATGCGACGGTCGAAAAATTTAAAAATTGTACGCCTTAAAAAATTTCCCGTACGTTTTTCACCAATGTCTATAAATTCTTCGTTGTGCGCTCCGGTTAGGTTCAATGCGATACCGACGATAGCCTCAGGTCATTATTAACTTGATATTTCAATTTAAGCAGATTATTACGATGTTTAATTCAAACGCGACCAACTGTCACACATTGTTCACCTTACGTACTTAAATTTAGTGCAGTTTAACATTTCTTAATTTGATTTATACGAGTCCTAAACACGTATGTTAAAACGTTTTTTATGCGTTTTAGTAAAATGAACGATTTCACGTGAAACTTTTTCTCAATTTTCGCTTAGCAATTAATTGCTTTCACACTTTACTGATTAAAAGTGTAAATTATTCATACTTCATCTTGCGTGCGAAATTCCGGTTCAAAGTTTTAACATATTTAAAGTAAAGTGTTATTACTACCCGCACATGAACAAATAAATAATAAAATAAGCTTTAGGATAGTTCAAAAATTGTTGTTTTAACAAAAGTTTATATCCTATAAACATAATAGTTATTGTGATATTTTAGACTCGCACGTATTATACGAACTAAATATTATGGTTTTCACACAAACGTACAAACAAATTGCAAAGTGTGTAACAATATTACAACACCTTCTCTTTATATTAAAAATCTATCAATTATTAATTACAGTTAGTATAAAGTAGTAATACATTACTATAGTACGAAACGCGTTGTAAAATGTGATAATATTATAATACACGATAACAACGTAATGTGATTATATGACAAGACTGAGTATGACTATTTCAAAACAATAGACTCGAGTTCATTAGCTACACTGCGGCTGGTAAAAATTTGATCGGAATCTTTGGGCAAAACGCTATTTTATTTTAATACTGATAAAAGATTTTTTAATGGATAATTTCGAAATCGAGATGAAAATATTACAGTGCACGAATGGCTATGAGTTTTTGTGTAAGTTTTTTCGTTTCGAAATTTCATTCTACACTACCCGAGTAGTCCATGCATTTTTTAAAAGTCGTCACGGAATATACGATTGTTGAAGTCTTATGTATCATTCGAACAAATGGATATTAATGCGTAGAATGATTTTATAAACTCGGTCCTGTTGAAAATATTTTTATTTTATTTTTAGAATGATTGTTTGAATAAAAAATATGTATTCATTTTTATGAATATTTCATAAAAAAAAGTTCGAAAATTGTGCTCATATATTATAAAAGGTGTACAAGATTTTTGAACCGTAGGTTATTTTCAGTCGGAAAAAATAAGAATATCTGAACGAGAAAAATACATCACAGTTTTAAACACGTGAAATCTATTTTGTAGTTATATGCCATTAGCAATTATAATAAAAACAAATGTCTTCTTTGGCGGATGAAAAAAAAGATCAAGATTAATATTCAAAAAAAGTATTCGAGTATTTTTGTCGAAAAGTTTTCAAAGTACATACTATTCAAACACTTTTAGAACTTAAATAAGAATGTAATATTTACGTACCTGAGTGATCTTACAAGTTACCGTTTTTTGACGATTTTCAAAATAATATATTCACTTTTAGTTATTAATAATATTATTCTTAAAAATTCAATTAATACTCGAGTTTGATGTAAAACTGACATTTTACATTGTGCCATTTTTGCATTTACGAGTCAATTATTTAACATTAATTTTTTTGAGTGCTTATTTCCATAGTTAGACAATAGACATGCGTCAGTCTGGCATTTAATGATAATTACCTATGTCTTTTTGAGTCGTAACAAAAAAGTCTGAAGGCTTTTTTTTTTTCCTACTTTATCAAAATCGTTTTATGCGATACCGCCACGCATCAAAATATGACAGACTGTATTCGCTTTAAAAGTAACAAACCACCTATACGCATGAAAAAATTACAAAATAATTTTGAAAAATACAATTTTACCATAGGTACTGTACAGTACCTACAGAAATAAAAGCCGAAAATTCGTTAAATCATTGTAATCGTCAGATTTCCAATACATTTTTATTGAGTTTAATAGCTTAATATTAGTTAACCCGCCGACCTATTTGTTTTGCAGAGTACCTACGTTTATAATGAATTGTGTTTCAAATTTATAATCTAAATTGTAATAAAATGATATGAATCCTCGTGTGTTCGGAAACATTAAAATTGTTTTGAATTTAATCAACTCGATTGGTGTTTTAATAGACGTATTCGTAAAACGCTTGCGTTTTATTTTAATCGCGATCGTGTTTGGGCTGTGCCAGGACACAATAAAATGTATAAGGTAAAAACCTTACTAAAAAGTAGCCACAAATGACAAACTGTGGATCACTTTACCTACAGGTTTCGAGTAAGTCCACATTGCATCGAGTAATAATAATATGTTGTGGTGCCACCGACAATCAACTACCACGGTCGTAGACTGCGTTGTGGCGCCAAGCCAATGCAAGTTATTAGTCTTATCGCGGAATCCGATCTCCAATTCCACTCGCTGACCGTAAATAAACTAAGGATGGATGGTGTTTTATACTGCGTTCTTCAAAAATATTGGTCGTAATTTATTAGGTAGGTACGTGCTAAGTACCGACTACGTTGTTCAATAATTATTAGTGTCTCACATTTATATTTTTATATATCACGGATAATCCATAAAAGTTATAAAAAAAAAAACTCAAATGAAAAAGTCTACGGCAAAGAAAAACCAACAACAAAAAGAGCGCGGAAGAAAAAAATAGAACGTTAATTTCTTTTTTCAAACTATAAAAAAAAAAATAATAAACATTCAGTATAAAATATTTTCGTATCGTAGAAAATAATTTGTGTATTAAAAGAATTGTCCCGCCCGACGTCTCCCATTTCGAATTTTTGTTTTTGGGCTTTATCAATATTGTACAATACGCAACAGTATATACATTTTTCGAAGATAAATTTCATCGTGGTACGCTTATTATTTTTGTTTAATCCAGTACCTGTGTCATTACCTAGATACACATAATATTATTTACCTATTATGCTCAGAAGAGACGGACGTGTGTATCTATCGCCCCTTACTATTTCGTAGTAAGATAATTTTTTTCCGTTTAACGATGTTTTTATGCGTATATTTTTTTATGTAATAATATATAGATTAGTGCGAGCAGGACATTATTAAAATGACATCGTTAACCTCAGGAATTCTTTGAAAATTCTTTGAAAACATGGAAACGGATCCCGGGCAGCAGGTATTACGTGTCGTGCAGGAACCATAACGATGACAACGCAACATTATTATTCTTCATCACAACAGTCTCGTTTTTAATCATGTCGCACTTTCCCATCAGCATCTATTAGCGGTTTAATATAGCGAGTTGCGTAGATCTAAAGTTTCACACGTACCTAATTAGGTACCTACTTAAAAATTAAAATGTCTTAAAATATTCTCTGACCGCGCCAAACTTGTCTCGAAATATAAGTAACGACCTCAGAACGAACGAAAAGTAAACCACTCTCTAATGGGCACAATATAATGAATTTGAACTTTCGTGAAACACAATAAAAATGTACAGGTTTTAAATAAAAAACAAACTTAGTACCTATTCTATACATTACTTCGACATTATTATTGTTTGGTAAAATTTTATAAAATCGTATTTGCTATTTATTTGTTTGAATAATCCATAAATTATTTTCAATATTGACTTTTAATCACATTTTAACAGTGCATGATTGTTGTGAACATGTGGGTATAATTTATACGTGCTTCAGATATTAGTTGAACTGCTGAAAAATTTTTAACGATGCGCGTCGTCAAGGTGCAGTTTATTTTTGAATAAGTCTAGCTAAAAATCTAATTATAAACCTAGCGTTCTATCAACGTTAAATGCAAAATATATTGGTATAATTGTTTAAAAACTTAATTGCTATAAAATAAAATATGCGTTTTATGAGTGAATTTTTTGTGAATTCGTTTAAAATTAAATATATAAATCGTACTACTACTGTTGGCGTTCATACAAATTCGGTTTTGTGAGAAATAACCGTTCGAAATACAGATAATATAGGCCATTGATAGTTATTTTGTTACTCCTTAAACGTTGGTTTCCAAAAAGTTAACTTCCAGATTTTGTGTGCACGTTATGCGTATTTATTATCTAAAGTTTTGCACAAAAACAATTTACAAAAATTAAATCAAGCTACAATAAAATATTGTTATATAATTTTTAAAATTCAAACATTTTTAACGTTTTATCTTACGTTATTAACTTGTTACGTATAAACTCTAATTGATTAAAACACTCAGTTTCACGATACGCCATCTACTTCAAATGAGTTACTCTAAAATGTCTACTCTAAGCCAGTATAAGGTATCGAATTGTTACTTATTACAAACTTAGAAGTTAAAATGACCGAATTTAGAATTCGAAAAACATTTATAAAAAATATTAAACCTATCTACTTTAATGTAAACTTAATTGCTCTACCTCAAATATCATAAGAAATATGATACTACGTAGGTAAGTATAATAGTATAATAACATTTTATTTCCTTTAGGCGTTTTATACGCATTTTAAAATGTTTGCTTATAATAACAAAATGTATGATTTTAAATTATAATAGAACAATAACATGTTGAATATAGTTGATCTACTATATATAACTATGAACATATTATCTTTTTTTATGCAGCTCTGGTAAAAGTGATGAGGTTTTTATTTTTTTTAAAAAATAACTGTTGACACATGTATTTTCTAGTGTTTAGGAGTACATATTCGTATTGTTTCAATGTGTGTTACTAGGTCGAAACATAAAATAATTATATTACCAAAAAACCATTCTAAATAAAAAGTTTTTAAAACGATTTTGTTCAATATTTTTTTTTACACAATGGTTATTTTAAAATATACCGTATTTACCTGAGTCGTTGATAATTTTTTCTTGATTTTTTAAATTATGCGTAAATAAATTCATAGTGTAAACGAATTATTTGGTATGAAAGGATCATAATTTATAACTTTTAGAAGTAGTGTTTTTACTTCTGTTTTTTTTTTCTTTTTTTTTTTTTAATAGAATTATCTGCGATCTACTTAAATTATATGACACGAAAAAGAAAAGTTTCAATCGTCTTCAATCGATAGTAAAAAAAAAAAGTATGCGTAAATAACATCCCCGGGCTTCCGAGTTTTATACTTTTTGCTATTTGTAAACGCAACAAAGAGTGATAAAATTCTGGAAAACATACAAACAAAACGATTGATCTTACCTATTAGATATTCTATGTATCTATGGTAGATTTCGTCTTAGTTACGAATTTTAGTTACTTTGGCATGTCTTTCGGGACAAAAGAGTTTTACGATGTCGCCAAAATTGTTTATAAAAATATTTATTAATTTTTTTTAATTTGTTGACTAGAGTACACGTTCTCGTATAACAAGGTAATAAATGTAATACACTATGTCATAAATTTATCAAAATGAGTAGTATAAAATGTTAAATTGTTATAATCGTATTATATAATCAATAGGTATGGACGTTACGTTGTAATGTAATGTTATAACAACGATTTAAAATGTAACACAATTTCAGTGCCAAATGTATAGACGGATAGAATGTTAATTCTACTCAACAACATTGGCTGAGTTTGTATTAATTTTACATACACGTACGTGTTAAAAGTTAATGGTGAACAAAATGTCATAATAAAAAAAATCGTCATTATTTTTTTGTGCACTCGTACAATTAGGCAACCGCCAAGTATAATTATTAGGATGGAACCTTTTTCTTTATCTAAATAATTGTTTAGTTGTTCCGTCGATGCAAATATTGAAAAGCGTTGCATATGTGTGACTTGTGCAATTATTCAATTACAATAAAAAGCTCAGGACAATCAATAGTATTTCAACGTAACGCGTTACTGTAATATAATTAACACATGTGACATGTGTCATCTATACGTTATGTAAATTTCAAAACATGGTAAAAAGCAAATTCGATTCACCTTTTGAACAAGTACCTACTGCAGTATAGTTGGCTGATTTGACACAAATTGTGTTGTGTCGTATACGCAAAGTCTATATTATGTATTCGAAAAATATTATGCGATATTATGGTGCTAAAATATGGTATATGATTTGCATACTCTTAATCTTTTTCTCGAAGAAATGCATAGTTTGTACGACAATAAAATAATATTTGATTGGTATTATTATTATAGGTAGGTAACAATTAAAATTACGATATAAGTCTGAACATCGCATAATTTAGCAACTTGAGTATAAATTTCAAAAGAATTTATTTTCTATAATTTTTTTATCTAATCGTTTATGATAACTGAACACCGTTCATTATTGAACCGTTTCATTTATTCTGTCACAGTTCCCAGTGTAACGTTGTATCACTCGTACTATATAACTAGGTAGGTCGTACCCAAATGGTTTTGAACCCGAGGGTTGGATACCTGACCTGATGTTTGTCTCCTTCAATATTATGTTTTTCTCTTAGCAGAAATAATCGTTTTAGAATCATTTCGGTTGAAAATTTTTACAAAAATCATTCCAAGTAGGTACCTAAATACTGCAGTACCGACCACACAAAATAATTTGCAATACCTAATTTTTTTTTTTTTTTTTTTTTTGATAACTCGAGACCTTTAAAAATGGCACTGTTACAATTAATAATTATTTATTCAGTTGTAGTGAAAAAGCGTCAATGGCTGAATGAGAAATAATTCTTTTTGCCTGTAGAGAACATTACAGATATAAAATACGGTTGAAAATTAAAACAATAAAATTACGCACTGACGAGCGCGAGCCACGCGATGAATACAATTCTCCTGAACGATCGACCTTGAATATTAAAAATAACTTAATAACTTTATTATTATGGTCGTTTGCACGCGTTGTTTTTATTTGCATAATTTTGATTTTATTTTTGTGTAGACTTTCGAGACTGACTGTATGCGTCATGTGTGTTCAATTAATTAGCTACAAAACGAAATGTTATCCTGCTTATATGGTTTGCATTTCAAAGAAAAAAGAAAAAAAGCCGGGATCAGTCTAGGTCGCGTGGGCAGTTTGACGGGGTAGCGACTACGCTTTGGGTGGGTCGCTAGTTTAGAAGTTGTGGTTGAAACGCGTTATTTGATTTCTGAAAGCAACGATAAATCATTGTCATCGAAAACACGATTCTGAGCGAGCTCAGTTGTCTAGTATACGTCCTGGTAAAAACAAATTAAACGATATAAACTTCTATCAAATCTGTATCTTTCCTATTTTAGTATCGTGTACAATTTTCAGCTTCGTCCGATCTTTGTTTTGGGTGTTATGATCGAAAAAAATCTGAATCGATGTGTAATAACACGTTCCCCGTAATTATTAGTTCGCCCCGTAAGAAATACACGGCCGCCCGGAATGACGAGTTTTACGACAAAATAACGACATAAAATCGGCTATAAACCAAAATTGTGTAATCTAATTTTCTAAATTTTTCAATCGCCAACTATCTTGTTTAGATTGTATTAAAGTTTCGAGACTTAAACGTAAAAACCAGAGGTTTTATGGAATAATAACTGCGAAAAATTCAAATAATTTTGATTCCATAACTCCTTTAGAAATGATTAAAATTGATCGAAATTTCAACAGTAAACTCATTTTACCTTTATCGATGACATATTTAAATTTTAAGTCGAACGGAGCAATTTCGAACATTGGGCCGTTTTCTTTTTTTCTTCAGAACTTAAAAAATAATCAAAATTTCAAAAAAAACGCTTCAACTAAATCCATGTCGGATCAATTATCTATATTTGAAGGTGTCATACGTTAAAATTGGAGCAGTTTTTCCACTAGAAAACGTGTGTCTACAAAAAAAAAAAACATAATTTTAAAAGCAATACATTCTTCGCTTACGCTCAAAATCTAAAAAACGGCAAGACGCGTATTATTCAAATAGTCGTTTCTCGAATTATGAAAAATAGCGTAGGTATTCAAGAATATTTTCGGTGAGTGTATGTAAAATTAAAACAAGTTCTAGCACTCTCGAATGCGTTCGACGAATTAATTTAAAACAAAAATGCGAATGCAAATCGGTTTAGTTCGTTCGCTCTAATTAATATCAATCCGTAGCCAAATCACGTATACGTAAAACAAGAAAACGTGTTAACTTATAAATTTTTGGCGAGAAAAAATTATGCAAACTAAGATCAGTACCTGCGCATTTTGAAGGTCAAGATATCAGGTGGAAAATTTACACGCGCGCTAGCTACGAAGTATATGGTATCCGCATATTCGAATACACCGCACGTTTTTCTCGTTGCGTTTTGTATCTATTTATTTTCGTTTTAAGAAACCAGAGTTTGTTGATCTTTGAGAATAATCCAAATATTTATACGCTTTGGGGGAGAATTTAAACGATTACAAAGTAAATGTTCCGATCACTCAGTAATTCGATTTAAAACACGTTTTGATTAAAAAATAAATGTTCTGATCACTCGGTAATTCGATTTTAAACACGTTTTGATTATATAGTACAAAACCTGTACTACCTTTGTACTACCTACGTATTTTCTATGGATAAAACCTATTTTCCGTTCCAAAAATACCGTTTTGGATGGATTTAAATGGGTAATTAAAACAAAAATAGCATGCTCGATGTGCATTTAAATGATTGCTAAAAATAACGAACCGAAAAATTTCAGATTTTTTATTTTTGTTTCACACGATAGTGCCTAGAGAATATCTATAAGTTATTGTCAAACAATTATGTTTTATTTTAAGCCTTGGACCAAATTATAATGATTTCGAGTCTTGTGGATATTTACAATGGGCACAGGTATAAAACAGTTTTGTCGAGCATTTTAAAAACAACCGCGTCCCGTGACTCAAGGAAACGTAATGATTGTAAAAAAAAAAAAA
>CM029363.1:2742886-2803807 GCA_017140985.1 Hormaphis cornu
CCGACGCGCGAACAAATCGCAAATAATTACTACCACGCGAAATGCGATATAGCGTATGAACTTGACCGTGAATCCTTGGAATACCGGCATAACCCGACGGACAAGCATTCGCGTGTTTTTTTTTTTGTTCGGCGATCAAAACAGTTTTAGGTCCGCGTGTAAAACGCAAAATATATCATTAATAATAATAATTATTAACAAGTGTTTGTATAGTCATAAATCAAAGAGATGCATTCTAGGCAATGATCACAAAATGTTGTCATCTTTTACTATGGATCAAACTGCACGTTGCACGCGGTCAAGTATTTTACGCGAATATTCTGAATGTGTATACGGTAAATATGTTTATTTTTTCAAAACCACTAAATTTAAAAAAATAATAATAGTCAAGTATAGAAATAAATCACGTACGAAAATTCTAATACTTTCTATACAAAAGCTGTCGAAATTCTGTACAAATTTAAAACGAATTTTACACGTTTCCGAGCTTACTCGGTAATTTTATATTATATTAAATTCGACCCGCTGCTGCACGTCTTAGAATCGTTATTTTTTCCTTTAATTAAAACGTAAAACGTTATTATTCAACACACGCCAAAACAGTAACCAATACTCTTTACTTTTTAGTATTTACTATATTGTTATATTTATATTAGAACCAGTTGTTTATCCTAAATTTGCTAAAACTATTGCTGGGTTTTAGTAATAAATTACAGTGATTATGATGAGTGGATGTTAGGATAGTTTCACACAGAAAAATACTCATGTTTTAAGAGAGAAAAATGGTACCGTAAATTTGGTACTGAAACATTATACGTTACAAACAGTAACGCAAGATTTAAACGAATCGATCAGAGTTCATAAACGAAGAAACTTGTTATAGCTGTTACTCAAAGTTTTTTTTTTATACCTATTCAATAAAAAATCGTCTTTTTTGTCTAACAAACGTCGTAATTATAGTGTTTATTTTTTCCCGGTACGGTTATCGAATTAGTCGATTCGTTCCGAATAATGATACACACTGTAATAATAGGCATAAACTTCGCCGAAAATAAATAATGACCCGCAAGTGCGCACTCTATAAAGTATGTATAAATAAAGAAAAAAAAAAATAATATTTCACGAACGATAAATTATTTTGAGGCTATCTTGGTAAGAATTTACAAGAAAACATCCAATGGGCATATTTAAAAAGTTTTCGCGGCTCCACTGTCTCGCGAAGTATCGTCAAATCTGGTCGGCGCAATGAGTTTTCGGAAAATTACACTCACAAACACGAGTTAATAGAATGCATAAAGTTTAGTTGGAAAAGAAAAAAAAAAAAATTAATGAACCAAAACAATACTTTTACTCGGTTTGCATATTATTTACTTTTATAAATCGGTACAGGATGTTTTAAGTTTGAGATCACCAAGTTCGTCGCGTTTTTTTGTTTTAGATTTTCCAATTTTGTTTTACCGACTCGTTGTTTACCATCGAGCGTATTCGCCAAACGTTTGCTTGTTTTAATAATAGTATATTTTATCACTAGATTTTGTTGTACGTTCCGATCGAATCGGAGATGAATGTTCGTCAAAGAATTTTTATACCGTCCGAATCACTTTTTGTCAACTTACGATAGTATTTTATTGTTGGATCAACTTTATACGCTATACTATGAAATACGACCTCTCGCCAAATCGTTCGACTGAAAAACGCTGTTGAGAAACGATCGGGAAAAAAATGGGAAAAATGTTAACAAAAATATACATACGAGCTGCACCTAGAACAATTTTAAATTCTGACTTTGCTCAGGATCGTAATTTTCGTAAGTGTCGCATTGCTAGTGAGCAACGTTAATATCTATATCCGAACCAGCCACTCACCCGTACTCACTCACTCCGGCACCAGCAGAAACGCTATACTTTTTTTTCTATATATATCACTGTACTGAAATGGGTTAAACGTTTTGAGTCACCCAACCCGTTACAGCGCGAATCGTAACAACGCCGCGCGATTCGCGGTCGAGCACACGAATTCCGGGGAGCTGAAAACGAGAAAAAAAATCCGACCGTTTAGTCCGAAAAAACTTTTAAAAAAAACCACACTGTTTTCTTCGGAACTTTTGCGTCTCGTTCGCGCGCTCCGGCCGGAGCAACGTATACTATTGTTGTAAAAAAAATGAAAAAAAAACCGTACGAATTTCGGCACAAACGAATTTGCATTTTTCGCCACGGCGGATCGATTCGTATACGGCAACAATATCCGTTTCACGAGAAGTCTCTATCAGCTTCACCGCTCGCACATATTGTTTCGGCGTTTCTTTTTTTCCCTCCTCGGCTCTATTAACGGCCATTTACATGCAAATCACCGCCCGTAACTTTTAAATTGCATACGTGCCAGCTAGCTAGCGAGCGAGCGAGCCTCTCTCTCTGCGCGAGCAACGCGCGTTTTAATATCGCGTACGAACGCTTTTTGTTTTAATTTTTTTTTTTTTCCATCATTAGGCTCTTATTTTACCGTGTACGGATATAAAAACGTCAATAGTTTAGGTGCTATATACATTACTGCGAGTAGACAGCAGCAGCCGTTTGACGGAAACGTAATAAAATTTAAATGAAATGTAATAAATAAATGTTATGTTTGTCGAGAAACGAAAAAAATGTATTCCGAAAACGACACCGCGGCCACTACTCTTTGGCCCGGGCGCCTACTTTCTTTTTGCCCGCCGACCGAGAGAATTCGAATATACGTCTCGTCAAAAGTCATCGACCGCAGAGTGGAAAAAAATAATAACAACGTATTGTTACTCGGGGACCCGTACGACATTATTGTTATATTGCGTTCAATGGTTTCAACGCCATAATTTTATTTTTTACGCGTTTGAAATACCAAACCGTCGCTTCGATTCGCTCTCGATGTATTCAACGTCGGGGCCTTTTTTTTCTTTTTTCGTTTAAACGGTTTCTGCAGTAGTTAACACTTTGCAACACTAGGCTTACACGATGGCTCAAATACAGCTTTTATTCAGTTTTTCGTCGGTCGCGGCAGTTCAAAAATCGAAATCCTGCGTTTCGAGATCTCTCTCACTGGCTCGGTGGTCCGTAACGCTTGCACATTCTACACACGTGCCGCCCGACGTACCGTCGTTGGCCAATTTTTAGAAATCGTTCTTTGAAAATTAAATTTTGCGATAACTTTTCTATGATAATCGAAATCCTAAAAATAACGACGGTGTACAAGTGTTTTTATCCTGAACCGTAGTATTTAAAACAAAAATTAGTTAATCATTGCGTTTCGGTTGCCAAGGAACTACCATACAGCGAAATAAGGATACCTCGGGGGGTAGATTATCACCAAACATTTTTTTTTCGTTTTTAACTCATCTAACCTCTTGTTAAACGTCAAAATTTTTTAAACTATCTCTGACAAAAAATATCAAGGGTTTTGATTATTTTTTTATATTATTATTATTACCACGATTTTGTTTCATTTTACTATGCCACATAGTAATTAGAAACGAAAAAAAAAATGTCAAAAATGAGTGCTTAACAAAAAAAAACAAAGGTAAGATTCATACTTTTACACTCGTTTTAGTTCTCTTGACTCTTTATTTAGTTTTTTTTTACGCTTTTTTTTTTTTCCAACACAACATTTTAATGGCCACTGATTTCGTCAATGGTGCAAAGTAACCCAACATCACATACGACTTCGCACCGACCGATTCAAAAACTTAAAACTAAAAAAAAAAAAATTAAAGGATTTGAAAACTCTTAAAAACGTCATTACTCATCTAATTGTTGCATAAATTATTGTAAATTTGTTTCACAGTTATTGAAGTCGCAGTGTTTGTTTGAAATTAAAAAAAAACATTGGTGCAAATAGCATATCCTTAATTCACGGTAACCTATAGAAATACAGAACTCTGGCGGAATTCGATAGTAACTCTTTCGGACATTCCTCCTAGAGCTGAACTCGTACTTTTTTGTGAGATAATAATATGATCGATTAATTTCGCCATTATATTCGCGTCCGCAATATCACAATAATTATAAAACAATAGACGCGTTTTTAACAGCGTTTCTACACGCCGCGACTTTCATTTTATATTGTCTCGAAGATGTTTTTCACGCCATCGTTACATCATGCGAGTACGCGACGGAAAAAACAAAAAAATCCGATACCCATACAGGTATCACGCAATGAATGTCTAGATAACTAAAAATATTGTTATTATTTATTGTATCAGTCAACTATTATTTTACGAGTTCCCTCGATATACGATATCTTATAATTAAATAACAATTTTACAAAAAAAAAAAAATGATATTATTATCTATCACGTTGATAGAAAAATTGTTTTAAACAGGTAATCGTGTAAATCGTAATCAAAGTATGAGATTCGTGAAAAATTTAAAGAGTTACAGTAAAAAAACTAAGCGAAAATCAACGTATTAACACGTGTTTTTGACATAATCTATTATCAGTTATTTGCCCATAACTTTTATAATAATGATCGGAATGATCTTTCACTAAATATTGTAAGATACAATTCCGATACAAATTTCAAGAGTTTTCATCAATTGTTGAGCTAACATATAGAACTTTGAAATTTTCAAATTCCACATTTTTTTTTTTTTGCAGTTTTTGTTCGATAAAAAATTTTATTTCACTCATAAAAAAATTTGGAAATTCAATACAAGGTTTCCAACGTATAAATCTGTTCGCTACTGGAAAATTTTGAAAAGGCGTAGCAATAATTTTTTTCTTTTTAGTCGATTCAAGTTTGTCAAAAATTAGTCGTACCTGTTTCTTATTTTTGGAAAAACATTCGTAACTCACGCGAATTTGTTATTCAAGTTTTGAACATTAAACATGTTATGTAAAACGAATTTCCCATCTGCATCGAAAAAAGTTTCGAAAAAATCCGCCAAGAAGATTCTGAAAGCGTATAAAAACAGTATTGATAAAACGGTGTTATTTGGATTAGAACAATGAGATTACGCAAGGTATTAGATAACTGAGCTCGCTCGGAATCGTTTTTTTCGAAGGCAACGACCATTGCTTTCAGATATTGTATTAAATTATACGTTTGAACAACAACTTTCAAACTATAGCTACCTAGAGTGATTCTGGCTTTTAGATTCTGAGCGGCAGCGAGGAATGTATTGAAGTATTAACAATGATGTTTTTTTTTTTCTGTCAACAATTTTTCGTATAGAAGAAATGCTTTGATTTTCAAAGTCAGTACCTCTAAGAATGGTCAATGAACTCCGGCGGTAATTGGGTTCAAGCTTTTTTTTAAATCTTGCTTACTTTTTTACCTCAAAAAAAAAAAAAATCGAGAATTTGACGGTGAAAGTTTTGAAATTTCAGGGTTTGTAATGATGTTTTTGGATAGGAGAAGTGCTCCGACCGTTACGTTCACATCAAATTTTAAATTTTATTTCATTTGAAGCACTTTTTGATGTTTTGATTGTTTCGAAAGTGCCGAATCCGGCCTCAGAACGGACCTACCTATTAAACTATCGTAGTAAAAAAAATTATTCCCCGTCGTTTTCAAACTTTTGTGTACTAAATTAATTCAATACGTTGACTGAAAAAAGATTTTGCTGGTTATTTTTAAATTTTTCAATAAACTTCTTAGCATATATTTCGTTAAATGTGGTTTTCACCAGGACGTATAGATAACCGAGTTTGCACCGAATCGTTTTTTTTTTTCGAAGGCAACGAAGACGTATTAAATAATGCGTATGAACCACAACTTCCAAACCGTATAGAGTGACCCACTCGGAGCGTATTCAATCAAACTGCCCGCGCGACCGCTGGAGTGATTTTGGCTTTTTATTAATACAGGCTGATTTGATTTATCCTTTGCATAGGTTTATCATAACGTACAATTTATATATTATACAATGTAGCTACTCGGGTAAACCGTATTCGACTCGTGTCTAAAAAATACCCAACACGGTGACACCGCGAGATACAACCACGTACGATATTATTATTAGGCGCCCATATATATCACGGTTTTCCGAAAAACGTTTTCAAATTAAACGAACGCTACGTCGTAGTACAGCGAGAGGTGCCTTTTTCGGTCAAACTACGCACGTTTTTAATATAGTTTTAACGGCTCGCAGCGGCGGGTTTTGCGGGAAAAAGACGTTTCGCCGTGACCTTTTTCGATTATCGCGCGTCACGTACACATATTGCAGTCATATCGCTGTATCGTAGGTAGGTACATCCCGCACTCACGACAGATTGTCATAATAGTACGTTATAAAATAAGTGGGCGCATTTTGGTCGGTTCTAAAAGCCAAGTTGGGCGATTTAGTGAAGAAAATCAACTGCGATATGTTCCATTCGGGTAAAAGTAAAAATCGATAAAACTTAACCGGACGAGTTAAAAGCTAAGACGATAAAAATTGCACGTGAAGTCAAAATAAAGTTATACTCATATTTTATTGTTTGCTACAATACTCGCAAGTCATAAAACCTATAGTAGTAGGTAGTGCGTCTATAGTATTTTCAACTTGGGTACCTAAATAGTTGGGAAAATAAATGATGAAAATAAGAAAAAAGTCAACGCATTAGTTTTGGTCGTTGGTTTCGCTTGATAACGAAAAAAAAAAAACATTAGTAACAACGATGATAATTAAGTATCAATCATAAACAATTGGCGCAAAACAATTTTTCACCGAATAAGTTCGTAAGTAAAAAAACAAAAATAACTAACTTAAAAATTTAAAAAATAATTATCTTTAACTTTTTAACTAGTTAATGCCCGCCTTTGCCTAAGAGTCTGTGGCCCTTGATTGCACGAAAATCTGCTTAAGCAATTTCTTAATTTATTTAACACAAAAAATCTATGAGTTTTGACCATAGATAATAACTTGTAAAACAATCTTTTTTTTTTTTCAAATATTGTTTAAAGATACAAAAATAATGAAAAAACTTTTTTGTGATTCGCTACCGAAGTATATTTTTGTTACGGAAAAATATTTTTAAAAATGCATGAAGGTACCTAACTCAAATAATTCATTTGAGATAAAAATTAACACTGCAGTTTTGAAATTTATCCAGCTAAGATAAAAGTTAATAAAAAACGAACCTAGACAATTATTTTATTTATATCATATTTTAATTTTAAATTTTTTTTATTTTATAACCACGTTTTAGTAACATTACAGTTACACCTATAAAAAACAAATGGATAACTCGCTGTGTTACTCCCGTAAGTAATATTGTTTACTAAAATCTAATCTTAAAATATTGTTTTTGTAAATTATTAAAATATTAAATATTAAAAACTTTAGTTTCTTTTAGATTTTAAGAACTTTTTCAAACTATATATTACACCACTAATAAATAGAGTAGGTACCCGTGGTTTATATAGTACACTTAACAAATCACCCTGTTACAAAAATGTATTTTTATTGTAAGTATTGTGTGGTGATATTAGTAACACTAGTGCGAATAACAAACAAAAATCTGTCGATTTTCAAACAACATAAACTTATAATGGGTTAACTTCAAATGTACAAATAAAAATCTATAAAATACAGTAACTAATATTACATGTTACATGATACATAATTACATATTTTCGTTCTCCCGACTGTAGTAACAGTAATGATAGGCAACTCCACAAATGGTTTGATTTTTTTTTTTTTTTTTTAATTTAGAACAAATCAAACTGTATAATATTGTATTGAAAGTTTATAATAGATTCCAGCTATTTTATTTAAAATATTGTCTAGACCGTTTTAAAAACAAACACCTAACACCTATGTTAAACTACGGCTTTAAGCAGTTGTCTCTGTACGATCCTGACATAGATGATTGTGTGACTTCCAACGTCGACGACGAGGACAGCATGGTGGTAGTGGACGGAAGAATGACCTTGCCGGTGGACGGAAGATGGGGAAGTTGTGTAGTTACAGTGTCGGCGGTAGTTGTGGTGCACGAGGAAAGCACCTGTTGAATAGTCTGGTTTCCAAACGTGAGCATTGTTACCGGTGCATCGATTGCCTGTGCGTAAGCCACATCACCTTGTGTATCCAATATCCGATAAAACTGCTCTTCGTTTATGTCATCGTCGGCTGCGCTTATTCCTAAGTCCCTCATGGCCTGCGAAACGAACTCTGAATTGCTCTAAAAAAAATAATTACATGGGAGTAGTAAGTAAAATAAATCATTTTCAGATGAAAAAATTGTTTATAATATTTGAATTCCTGAATTTCACAAAGACAAAATTTCAAGGAAAAAATCGAAAACAATCCAAATAAAAATGAGATGATGTTTTAAACTTCATACTCTCATTATTTCCGTACATTTTTATGTTGAGTTTATTTTTATATATTGGAAAAATTAACACAAAAAACTTTTGTAGAAATACTCTAATAATTGGTAGTTTTGGTTTTTGAGTTCCAACTATAAATTTTAATACATTTTCTTTCATACAAAAACTATACTAATCTATTATACATATATTTTTTAAATTCAAGATTGCAGATTAGAATAAAAAAAAAGGTAATTTTTCAGATATAGTTATGAGATTTCATGATTGAATACCATATTTTTGATCATTCTATTTAATTTTATTTCTTTTCTATTATAGGTACTACCTATCAAAAATGGCTTGTTTTAGTTTTGATCTAATGTTCTCAATGCCAGGACTATTTTATTTTACAACTTGTATCGGTTAATTGTAACATGCATTATCAAGTACAAAACACATATGGATGGTTTTTTTTTTCTTGATAGTTTGATAATTTAAAGCAATTTGATATACGTAATAAAAATTAATTTAAAAATTTTCATTTGTTTCTCATAATAAAAATTAAAGCAATGTGAAAAAGTATTTTCAAATAAACATATATTCTTTTTCATTATCTTTTCTAATCGGTCAATTCGTTTCAACTTACTGCAGTTCATAAATAATTATTATAAACTATTATATCGACACAAAGCAGACTAAAACAAATATCGAAATAGGTACGCGTTAATTGGTTAGGTAAAAAATCTTTTTGAAACGTAATAAATAACTCAACGTACAAAACGGGTCAATCATATAAAATAGAGCGTAGAGTGTGTGAACAGGCTTTTATTTTTTTGAAAAAACTAAAATTCGATCGAAATCAATCAGACCTAAAAATTTTTAAATAGGTATTAAAGTGACATGAAATGTGTGCTAAATATAGATGATATATCAATCCACTGGTTAATTCTCGACGATTCGAACGTAAACGTTCTCTAAAGTTGATTCGACTTACTTTGATAGGTCGTTTGATAGCTATTATGCTGCCTGGCTCGATCGGGTGGTCCAACTGTATGTCGGTGGCCGTCAACTCAAAACCATCGGTATCTGAAAATCGCGTAAAATTTTTTAAAACTTATCATTTTTTTTTTTTTTTTGTACGAATTATAAATAAACAACAAATATTTTATTTTCCCGACAGCAAATACAGTTTTAGTAAATATGCATTTGTTGGATCACCTCCAAAGCCACTAGGCTGTACCGGAGATGAAAGTTTATTGATCTCCGGCTCTTTTGAAAAGTATGGCAAAAAGTTGTTCGAGGACATTCCTGGAAACCAGAGTTTACTAGTTCGTACCCTTTACGACATCTAGCAACAATTTTTCCTCCAAAAACGTTTTTGTTTACCTATTCAAATTATATCATTTTTTTTTTTTATCAAAATACTCGTACTTAATTCTTAATATTTTTGAAGACTGACATTTCTTTGACATTCAGACATATTTTCCGCCACCCCAACACGTGTTTTAAACTGTGGAAACTTGGACGATTTGGTAAACGTATAAATTACAGAAATACCGAGTAGGAGTTTGTTAGCTACTTTAAAGCCGCTAACGATGTCAAAAATGTAATTTTTTCATTTATTTCAATATAATGTTATAAAAATATTAACACAGAATTAAATTTTAAAAATAATTAATAACGCGTGGAGCCCACTTTCGTAAATTAGCCAACTGCAAATTTAATGTTTCCCACTACCCAATTTTTGCTCATTAAAAAAAATAAGGCTTTTATTGATTGTTAATACTAATAAGCAGCAACCGAATTATTCATATATGAAAGTACCTATTGCAACTATAACAGATCTACTATAAGGCTTTTATTAGTTGTAAAAGCTAACTGTACCCGTCAGTAGACTTTCGCGGATGCGTAAAAAAGGATAATAATTTAGGTTTATGGTTTCAAGAAAAAACTAGTCTCGAATCGAAGATCTAAAATATTTTCTAAAAATACGTTTTTCTTTTAACTTTCTCTCACGAGTACCTATACGAATAGAATTTTATTAGTACATAAGTTACTCTGATTAGAAACACTACTGCAGTACTCACATGATCCTAACTTTCACACATTAGGATTCTAACCACATCAACCCCCAAAATGGTACCTGAATTCAACTCACGTTTGCCATCACAATATAAAAATTGAAGCATTTGATTATTATCCTCACCCACCACTGTTATTTTATCAAAACTACAATGATTCCCGTCTAATCTTGGAGTTATTTTATGAACCTACTGTAAAAAAAAAAAAAACAACAACAACAACTCATAAACGAAGCCTCAAGCGTTCGAATTAAAATTGCAAAGAATTCGCGTGAAGTCGTTTATATACTGTAATATAATCTAGTGACGAATAGTTTACTATGCGTAAAATTACTAAACATGACTAGATACTATCTTAGATATCCTGCAATAAAATTATAAAACAATAATAGTATACTTTTAAAAATGTGAAAATAAAACTGGTTAACTATTTAACCCAGAAACCGCCCAAGTGTTTTTGATCAAACTAATAAATATCGAATACCTACATCTTTTCTTAAATCCAACCTGAGTTTTTATAGTTGAACACACGTTTACGTATAGGTAGATTTTTTCAATAATTTTTTTTTCATTCAATTAAAAAACCTGAAATTCTTCAAAAGTGATCACAGTAATATTTTAAAATATTAAACAAATTAAAACGCTACTTAATAATAGATATTAAGTTTTTTTCCAAAAATTTAAAAAAAAATTGCCATTCTATTATGATAACATATAAAAATAATTCAATCCCGCACAAACTAGACTTGTTTGTTTTTTTCATTTTTATATAATTGTTTACATTTTAATCATCCGTCCGAGTACACAACATTATCTTGTTATATTTAAACATAAAAAAAGGCAGTAAAACGTACCTGTAAACTGAAGATTAATAGTTTGCGATTGTGAATCTGAATTGTCCTTAAATTGTTCGTGTTCGGGTTTTTTAATCTTGTTTCCGAGTTTTTTCGAAGGCTGCGGCTCTTGAAGGTTCGGAGGCAACAGGTCATAATGAATAGCTCGTTGATGTCTCAATAGTTTATTTTTGAGCATGTACTGTTTATAACACCATTGACAACTATGAACCTGAGATGCGGTATTGGCACTGCCGTTTGCAACTTGGTCAGATGAGTTGTCGTCTATGACGATGGTCTAAAAAAATATGAACACTAAAAATAAGAAATACGATTTCATAACACTTGAAACCGCTAGTCGTAACTGTCTTGGAACTATGGCCACAAATGGAAAGGATTAAGATGTTTAGCCTACAACAAATTTAATAAAGCTTTTATACAAATCAAACCTACTGTAATTCCTTCTGTACATTTTCCTAAAACTTGGGTCAAAGATCTATCAAATATAATTATAACAGTAAAAATAAACACATTTGATGATTGATAACAGAACAAGACATCTCAAACAAATAATAAAAACTAGGATTCATTGCTTTTATTTACCATATGAAAAATCAATTTTCTTGTTTTTGTCCACAACTAGGAAACGCCAAACCAGTAGCGTAGAAAAGAATTGCTCCCCCTAATATCTGTTTATAAGCCTAATCCTGTATTCTGTTTTTTTAATCAGCCATTTATCTTTTAAAAGTTTAAGACTGTTAAAATATTTAACAAATTAAATAATAGTAGTTATTATAATTAGTATGTAATATGCTATTTTTTAAATTGTAATCCTCACTTTTTCGGTCGGCTTCTTGGGGAGATCACAATTTGGATGATTTTTTAATATATGCGATTTTCGTTTGGCATTAGTTTTGTAACCCTTTAAAAAAATTAATGAACATCAAAATCATTTGAAACAGACCAAATGTTTTTTATGGAGTAAGATAATATTTAAAACAAAATATTACTTTATCACAGTATAAACACATGTACATTTTTGCTCTAGACCCAACCGGTTGGTTTAGTGATGGCACCGAATCAAAAGTTACTTCTGGATGCCTTAACGCTAAATGATTCACAAATACGCCTCTTTTTTTGAAACCAATTAAACATTTTTCGCATTTGAACTCTGATTTTTCGTACTCCAACATTGACTTTGTTGATTTCTAAAATAAATAAAACAAAAATTGACATTTCAGAAAATTAAAATTTACAGACGTCTTTAAACTACAATCTTAATACCTACCGTTAAACATACAAACAATTTTACAACTATAAAAATATTTTTAAAATACAATGACAGAACATAGCTGTTGGACAAAATAATATTTGGTATAATTATCTAATAAAAAAAAAATAAAATGTATGATTCAAACGTTTTATGCATAAGTTCTTGGTAACTCACCAACTGAATTTGTTTCGCTTTTTTTTGCGCTATGGCTTCTAGTTTCAACTGCGTTTTCGATGGTTTTTTCTTTGAGAAATGTATTTTGTTCATGTGTATTTTGAGTTTATCTTTTCTCTTATACTGTTTACCACACATGGTACATAAAAAATCTTTTTGAGCTGAATGTCTGTAAATAATTTCAATTATCAAATATATAGACATAAATAACAGCTGTTAATATTATGACATATGAGTATCACAGTATTAGACACGTCAGCAGAGAATGGAATTAATTGTACACTATATTTGAAAGAATTTCGGCTTTGAAGCGAAATAAATTGCAAATTACCTGTTAGTATACCAATATAGGCAAGGTGTAAACATGTGAAGTTTACAGAAAATATTAAAATGGTTATGCGTAATAAGCTATTTGGCAAATAAATATTGCAAGTTGTAAAATTAAAACAATTAAAAGAAACTATAGTTAGGCGATAGAGAAACAGTTTATATAAATTACCGGAGCATGTGAAGATTAAGATTGAAACGACTGTTGAACGAACTGTTGCAGTTTTCGAGTTCGCATACAAACTCGAGGCCGTGGTGCCGGGCTCGGATGTGTTTCCTGATCAGTTTGTAAGTCTTGAATAGCTACAAGACAAGGGATGGTAATTAAAATCATTAGCTCTACAAGAATTACAGCAGAACTAATGTTCCAGTAACAACATCATATATAGCAGCCGTACCAGTGGGCACATCGGACAGTAGAAGATACCGTTCACGGCGTGCGAATAGACGTGGCCCTTCAACGATTTCAAATCGACGAACGTCAAACGGCACATGGGACAGTCGTAAATTACGCCTTCTGAAATAAATCAACAAACAAAAACTGTAAATTATTTTTACATAAACATTGTATTTTTATACCGATATAACCGCAGAAATGTATCAACGAGACAATATTTAATTATTATAATACGGAGAGACAAAACGAGAGTATTTCAAATATCGTTTATTCATTTCTTACGATAGTTTACGTTCCTTCAAATGAATAAAGAAAAACCAAAACGTAGACGAAAACGAACAATTAAATCACAAAAAGTAATAGTTACGATTACAGTTTCGCTTTATTTGTTCTTTACGCATCGTGCGCAATACTTGAAACGTAAATTTTTTTTTTTTTTTAAACAAACAGCTAAAAGGGAGTCAAAAAATGTTTAAATATGTCTGTTAAAATATGCTTAGTAAAATTTTACTATAGATATGTTACGTGCTTTTAAAATAATTATTTTAAAAGCAGGTGGAAAAATTAAAATGATTTTACATTAACAAACCAATGAAATGATGACAGACAAATCAAAAAGTAAATTAAACATAACATGGTAAAGTATACATTGTGCGCTTCACAAACTTTAAATAATAATTTAAATAAAATTTTTTTTTTATCTTCAATATAATGTTATACTTCAACAAGTACAATTATAATTTAATGCAACTACAACCTATGTAGTATAATTATAAAATATTAACAAAACTGGTTATGCCTAGAGTAATAGTTGGTATTTGATGTAACCAATTCGAATCATGCAGTTTAGGAAATAACCCTATATGTTTTATAGTTTTTAATCATTACAGTTAGGATCCGTGTTTTTTTCAATAGACACTATTAGTACCTCTACAACATTTTAGTACGATCTGTTTATTATCTAAAAAAAAAAAGTACTGCAACGGTTCATAAACTATTAATTTCAAAATAGGCGATCTCACGGCCGAGATAAACCGTTACAGATGCCTATTTTTCTGCCGTACAGTAAACTTTTCGTTAATTTCGGTGCATTTAAAACATGGATTTATTCGTTAACTGTTAATTGTTTTTACTAACCCGGTGTTCATTAAAATACTTATTACGGTATCATTACTATGTTTTAACTAGATACACTTACCAAAATGTGTGCGCACGTGACACGTCAAGACCACGGTATTTAAAAAACGCTTATCGCACATGTTGCATTTGTACGGTTTGAGCTCGTTCACTTTATGTTGAGCCTGATGGGCCTAAGGTAGTCAAAATATAAAATTTGATAAGAAACATTTTTGGATTTAACACTAATTGAGTTAATATTTTTTAGAAACAACATAATTATTGCAAATGTATACATTAATGACACGTTTTGAGCTTATAGTTTACAAACTCTCTTTCAGATTCTCAAAATAACGAAAAACGTGGACGGTATTCATTTACAATGGCTCTAATTTCCTATTTTTTTTTTCCATCATCACTTTTTTAAGTACTAGTGTAATCGTTCCAACCTTTACAGTGATAATAAACCAATATGGTTCTTAATTTGCAACATTTTTGAAATTTTATGACCCTCCAAAAACGAAAAAGTTTAGTATTCCAAAGGAATTAATACTTAAAATATTCACGCATCATTATAGACAGCGTTATATCAGAAATTCGTTTATATTTGCAGTATAAATTGAACTCGACAATATTTAAGAGCGTTTTACAAAACTCTCAAATGTTGAAATTTTTCAATCCTAGCAATTGTTTCGTAAAACTTTTAACTGTCAATTTTAGAGTTCCTGTGTGTGGCGTAGAAACATTTTCGAAAATCAACTAACCCAAATTTGGTTTATGTCTTATAGACGTTTTTAGATCGTTATTTATTAGATTTTTTTTTTTATTAGTTATTTTTGGCGATAACTACTCCAAAAACGTTTCAAATGTATTGGAATTTTGATAAACTGTTGTAATCGAAAAAGTGGAAATTTCAAACAATTTTACAATTTTTTAAAACTAATTACGGAAGCATAAATTTTTCAATGTTTTACGGGTTTTGATACTTAAGAGTCAAAACATTAACACAAGCATTACAACATACATACTCGCACTAGGCTATTAATTTTTATTTTTTTTTACTGAAAGAATTTCTCGTTATGTCCAAGCGGCATGTAGATTTCTAAAAATGTATCGTAAACACCTTACCTTCAGGTGAATCATGTTCCTGTACCTCCGGTCACATTGATAGCAGTTGTAAACGGTTCCACCACCGCCAAATCCATCATCCTTAAAACAGTGCATGGAAACGTGTTGGACGAGTTCTTCAGCTTGATGAAACACCTGCGTTACAAAAATATTATGAGTTTTAACATAAATAATGGGAAACAGACATTGTAACTTTGCCTGGATAAAAGGTATCGAACTAGTTATAAGTAAGTCAATCACCATGCGAAGTATAGAACAAAATTGAACAAGGGAAGTTCAATATTTTAGCAATGATTGTAGTAATTAGAAAATATCATTGTTTAAATAAGGAAACGTAGACAAATGAAAATCTCGGGTAAAAGTGGTGTAGTACCTATATAAATAAGAGAATATATTTTTGACCTCAGTATAACAAAATAAACACAGAGTTATTTGAATATATCAAATAAAGTATGAATAACCAAGAGTCACTATTTAAAGATCTTATGGTAGTAAGATTTTAATTATTGAAATTATTTCAATGTAATTGTATACATAATGTACCTACATATTTGAAAAAAATTTCAAACAGTAATGAAGCAACACTTCGACAGTGAAAAAAAAAAACCTATTTTTTTACGTGGCCCAAGATCTTTTATAGTTGAAAATACTATGAAGATTGAATACCGATTTTGCTTCACGTCATTAATGTAGGTACTTACTCTAGCTAGGAAAAATGTATTTTGTCGATTTTAAGAGAGCTGTTTTACCGAGATGAGAAACGCAATTTGTTTTCTATTGTAACACGTATTTTCGCATAAAAACGATAACGGCGTAAACAAACAACTTCAAGTAGACAACACGAATTATTTAAATGTGGTCAAGTCAAAAACTTTGAAAAATATTATACAACATATAATTTAAAGCTTACAATGTTACACTCTGGACAAGATGTATCAACCAGTGTGTTTCGATCAACATCGAGTTCATCTTCGTGTAACTTAGTGTGTATAATGATCATCTCGCGTTTTGAGAATTTCAAGTCACAAGCTGCGCACGCCCAAACGTTTCTAAGGGAAAAAAAGATGAAAAAATTGAAGTCAGTGCCAAAATAATTTCAGTAAGAGAAAGATTTACATATAACTCTAGGTACGATTAGTATAATAGTTGAACAGTGCATGATAAAAATTTATTAATACCTAATATTTATATAATAAACGCATTAAACACCAATTTTAAAGTACTGAATTATCAAAAAAAAAAAACCTATTAAATACAACATTAAGTTCATTTTGATAATGATTCCTATGGATTCTGTATAACACTAATCAAAGGAGAATTCAGGTAAAGATTCAGGTATGTCATCACTTACTTCAGTAATAAACTATTTGAAAAAATCCAAAATAATTGTAACAATTGAACATTATCTTCCATACAGAAACCTATCTATGAGTAAAATGTTAAAAAAATGTTGTTCCTTCAGCTACTCCACAAATTTTATATACGTAAATAAAAAATACGTTAATATGTAAACGCATATCAGGATTATCAGTCCATCCGACACATTTTTTCATTAAAAAAGAAACAAAATTAATTATGTTCACTATCAATGGCTTTGTACTCACTTTGTACAATTGTTTGATCGTGATTTCGTTTTAAAACCAACTCTAGAATTATTCAGTCCGTTCGCGCAGAAACCGCATTGAACATTATTTTTTCCAATACGATTGGATAACTTTCTTTTTAAATGCATATGTTTGCAAGACGCTGGCAATGATCTCAACTGTAAAATAAAACGTTTCATGTCGAAGAAAACTATAAAAACAGTTCTACGATTTTTTTTCTATGTAGTCAAAAATACCAGTAATCAGCATACCGTATTAAATCCTTTATTCGATAAATTATTTCTAGAGCTTTCAGACACCTTGTTCAGCTCGGCAGAAGTTTTCAGCAGCTTAAAAGGTTTTCGGATATGCGAAGAAGAAATCCCGTGGTTATCTTCTAAACAGAATTAATTTAAATTTTAAAATTTTTAGCAATAACTAATTAAACACTAATGTTCATTTATATGCGATGTTTTTTTAAACCGTAAAAAAGAATTAATTATTTTAGAATTTATAATTAAAATAAAAAATTTTTTTTAAAGTATATAAATATAGTTTAATATATAGTACGCACTTTTAAAGCCAAGTTAGTTTTTTCCATTCAACTTAAATTCAACTTTGTTTACAACATTAAAATGCAAGTATTAAAAAGTATACAAAACAAATTAATAATGACAAATTATGCAAAATACGAGCTAAACTAATTAGGAAACACGTTTACAACATAATATAAGATGTTATTAGGAACTAAATGTTACTTATATATAATATATGATGTTGTTTTACCAAAATCATTTTATTTAAACAACATACTATATATATATTATAAAATATAATACAAATATTTAATGTAATAAAATTCGTTTATAGGTTTTCATGTTTTATCATACGCATCGTAATTAATTGATGAAAATTGTTTTAAAATCAAGTTTTTTATTGTAAATGGTCAATCAACTTGTTTAGAAGTTTTCAATTTTAATTTTTATTTGTTGAATGGCATAAAAATATTCGTAAAAACAATTCGTTTTATTACAATATTTTATTTATCGATACAATCGATTAATCGTATACATTAACGGGCAATTCCAAAATTAAACATCACTTATAAGTATAACCACAACTATAAAAATGTATCATTCAACTATAATAATAATAATAATAAAATATAAAATAATAAAATAAAATATAAAATATATAATAATAAAATAGGAATATAGCTAGAATAATCATGTGAAACTAAATGCACCATTTACACGTACCAGTATGGTTATTCTTTATCGAGTTGTTTTTATAAACCGCGCAATACCAAAAAAGAAACTAGTGACTTTTGTATTCCAAAGCAATCCCCGTACTTATTTTATACGAGTGAATGGAAATCACAAACAAGTTTTATTTGAAATAAAAGTTATTTTTAATTGTAAAATCACGACTCGGCACGTTCGCAAAGAATACACGAGGAAAGTGCATTTTATAAAAGTTCTATTCTACATAACGGCTTCGCCGTTGTGAAGTTTCTCTTTAAATCAATTACTAAACGGATTCCGAGGTGTTTTTAAAGCCCGAGACGGTTATTCTTGTCCCGAACGAATAGCTCTAAGCTACGAAACGCGCTACACAGACACTACAACGCCACTGCAGAGATTGTTAAAAGTACAAGTACAAGTCACAGAGTCCTACGCTGTTGTCCAGTTTTCAAACAGAACAATTAATTTTTTGATGTCAGATAGCAAAAAAAAAAAAAAAACCCCAAAGGACCACGTGCAGTATCTCAGTTCTGGTTTGGTTCGCAGACTAAAGACTTATTGTAAATTGTTTTTGATTCTAATTAACACTTTTTATAGATTGGTACCCGAAATGATTTTAAACTTGATAAATTAAATAAAAAATAATGACGAAAAAGATTTCATACAAATCGAATTTTTTTTTTTTTTTAAACAAAATAAAACATCAACAAAATTCTTGAATTTGTACAGCATCAGTTTGACTTTTTAATATTGTTTTAGGAAAATCGAGTTTCTTTAATTTGCGTATAATGAGAATGAACTTCAAAAGTTTTGATGATACATAGATATTCCATTTTTTACAAAAGTGAAAAATACCTTTACCTACATATTGTCCAGTCACATCATACTTTTAAAACTAAACCAAAAAAAAAAAAAAATTGCAATTAGATGGTTTTGTGAAAATAAATTTAGTTTATTCTCGACCATTGGAATCAAATGCATTAGTTTTATTTTACGGTAACATTCAGAAACTGTTACTTAGTTTCATAGAACAGCTATAAAACTACTTATACAACACACCAATAAAACAAAATTCTTTACCGATGTCAAGTCGACATGTTATAAGAACAGATACTACCATACGATTTACAACAATAATGTCTGGGTCATGGTTTATGTTACTCCAAGTTGGAATGCGTTAAAATTAATTGTATACCGAAATCGAATGTAAAGTAATTTTTACTTTGTTTACCGTACTAATTATTTAGTTGAAATGTTTCTAATGAAATAAACAAGTTATAACGCTTCGATCATTTAGAAAAAAAAAAAAAAAACAAATTTCGTTGACTGCTTTATTAAACAACACTATTAATTCTAGATCGATTGAAGACAATTCAAACCAATAAATTGGTATACATACAATTATAATTGTTTGGCACAAATAACGACATATTTAAAAGTAAAACTCATATCTGCTGCAAACGAATTATCTGCGTACGAGTATGACAAGTCCGTGCAATCCAGAATGTTTGTTCTTACGCGCGATAAAATTAACAAATGAGTTACCAGTTACCACCGGTCGTCGTAATTTCGCTATTGTAAGTTCTACTAACATTTAACGGGTCCAAATATAAACGCAGTCGTTTTTTATTGGTTCAACGATGTATAAATTTGTCGACAGATAAAACAAGTAATATCATAACGTTAAAAATAAAATTTGTAAAAAAAAAAAACCATATTTTGTTAAAAATCAAATGAATAAATTAGTCGTATTAACATTAATAAGATCGTTTGTGTGAGTAGCCGTAGTAGAAACGTTGAAACATATATATTATTTTGCACATCACATTGTGTGCGTGCTATATTATTATGAATCAAAGGTGACAGATTATCATAATATTTTGATGTTGATATATATATATATGGTTGATTAAATCAAAACTCGGACCGAGTTGTCTGACAAAATTTGATCACAGCGGCGTCCACGGCTTCGAATTCATGATAACACGTATAAAGTGTAACAAGTCGTGATTGCGCTCGGTGACCATAAAAAAAACTCGTCCGACAAACACACGCACGGCACTGTCAAATACAAAAATCCGGTTCGCGACACAACTGTATATTTTTTTTTTATTTTTGGAGATTGCATCAAAAGAGGTCGATCGTCAAAAAGGATATATGTTAAACACAGATAAGATGTTACACGTTCACACAGGCTAGTCCAATAACTATGATGTACTTTTCTCTCACGTCGGCAGATCTAATTGTTATTGTCTGTTCAATTACTTGAAAAGACATCGCATTTGATTTATACTGTGTAAAACAACATTTGGTAGGCATTTGGTAGCAAAGCAAACTTGTAACCACTGTTTTTAAAACTATCACAACACCATTAACAAAATAAAAACATATTATATGAACTCACTTTCTTTTTGAAACTTCCCCCAGATTATTTTTGATAAAGAAAAACATATAACCCCACAAAAAATTGTATTTTAATTGCATAATATAGATGTTTATGCAGTTATATTAACTCAACTTAGCTCTTTCGATTTTGAATGCACAAGTAGAAGTACGATTTTTTTTTCAAGTTGAAGGATTTTGAGGAAATTAACAAAATTATTTTTTGAAAAACAATAAATTGTATCCAAAAAATTACGATAAGTTCAATTATTAAAGTAGATTTGTTAATAAATGATATGTTCTTGCACATTGTGTAAGAGTACGTAAGACGGCGTGATAAAGTTTCAAAGTGTGTAGTCGGTATGCACGGTTTTCATGATGATTGTTGCAGACACAAAAAATTGGAACAAAAAAAAAAATTGGTTCGGTATATTCAGTCGAGTTAAAGGCGAACTGAAACATTTTATTGGATTTAGTTTGATAGGAAATATAATATTATATCGTAGTTAGGATTCGGTCATAGAAATCGCATAATTTGCAGGAACACGTCATATTATTATCAACCATGACAGATCACTCGAGGCAATATTTTTTACCTAAGTCAGAAATAATTTTAAAAAATTAGACGACAGATAATAATTGTTTTTTGATATGATAAATATACATTGTTTTGTATAGGCACACCATAAAACGGTAAAATTAATCTTAATTAGCGTTTGTCGGTTTTATAACCATTTACCGACCTGTGGGCAATAAACGTAGACCTCTTTTATGTGCGTAAAACGTGCTGTATCCGACGAATAATTCTTCACGTTGAAAAATTGCCCTAGTTGTTGTGAAATAAAGATAGTCTCCGATTTGATCGACTATCATGTTCTGTTCCTGTTTAGTTTTTGCCGGCCTCACAAAACACATCCAATTAGAAGTATCTAGAAAAAAAAAACAAAAATTAGTTTTAGCCGATTTAAATTCAAAAGCTTAAGCAATTTCGACAATTTACACATTTGAAAATTTGGGTTCGAAACAAATTATGGTTTTATTGATTAACTATGGTATCTAATTTTGTTTTTATATCTGAATCGACAGTAAATATAGTTTAAAACATTGTCGATTTTTTTTTTTTATAAAAATATTATTGTTTCTGAAGAATTTTATAAATCTCGCAGATACGTCTAAAAATAATAGGAAAATCCATCAAAAATCGAGAAAACAGTACACTTGTTAATACAAATTATTGTTGTTGTTTATTCAAAATTTGAAGAAGAAAAAAACGTTCTTGAAAATACACGACATATCACACTTACATGACTAAAATAAGTACATAAACGTTTTATTTTACGTTTCACTAAGTATTCTAGGTAATTTTTTTCTTATTTGACATTTTTTTTTTACTTTTTATTTATAATAAATGTTTAAAAATTAAAATAATAGAAATTGTCTTAACATATTGTTGTATATAGGTAAAAAAAACTTTATTTTACTTCATTTTTTTTTCTTTTAAGTTGTATTTTATTAATCGCAGTCGACTTTTTTTTGTTTTAATTAACTACAACTCATTTTGTAAATAACAAACAATTCGAAGGTTTCTATGTTTTCTTTTTATCTATTATAGCTGTATTTTCGTAATAAAATCAAATGGATCAACTTTTTGTCGAGACCAATTATTATAAACAAGTACGAGTATACACAATTATTTGAAAAGTATAAGTATACGACGCGCACGGGTGCCGTACAAAAACTTGATCCGGTCCTGTTGGATTCTATGCCATATTTCCGGCTACTCCTGGTATCCGTTTACATTCCACCACGACAATCGCATAGAAATACTTTAAATATAAACATACGTATTTTGGTCGTTCGACAGATTATAATAACACTAATAAAATATGATTACGACTTAGACTGGTATCTACGTACGAATTACGACAGCGTAATCGTTGTCGAAATTTCGACAACCCTATTAAAAACCACACGAAATCTTCGAATTTTATGTATCGTATATTATATTATTAACGTAGGTGTAATAAATAAAAATTTTACTTTCTCCGGTAGTGCGGCAAACCTGCGCAAAATGCGTACTTGGCGTTTTTGACGTGTCAGTTTTATTGGCCGTAATATCAAAGATATGCATGTACATAATATATACCTACTCGAAATATTGGTCGGTCAAATTAAAATGAAAACTATTTTCAATAGAACGCAACAAGCCAAGAAATCGACATCGTGATCGTGCCACAAACGTTGTTTCATCCAAAATAGAACTGAATCATATTAAATTCTATAACAGTTAAAACGCGCAGTATACAGTGCATTGCGCGCAAATGTATACGGTTTTATCGTGTTTTTCTGGAAGTAGAATAGGTCCGATCTTTTCATATAATATATAATCCTTCTAATTGTACTAAAAAAGGGGCAGTCAAACCATTTTATGAAATTTTGTTTATGTTTTTAATTACAATAAAAAAAAATAAAAAAACCGGGATCAGTTTAGGTCACGTGGGTAGTTTGACGGGGTAGCGACCACGCTTTAGGTGGGTCACTAGTTAAGAAGTAGTGGTTCCATCGCATCATTCAATATCTGAAAGCTGGTAATATCTAATGATAAATCATTGTCTTCGAAAATACGATTCTTGACGAGCTCAGTTGTCTAATATACGTCCTGGTAATCACAAATTTAACAACAAAAATGGTCCGAAACTCCGAAAAACGTATCCACGTATAAAGAATATTAATTTAAATAACGTGTGAAAATTTCAAATCATTTGGACTGTTATTTTAACTCGGTAGGTGTGCATATTGTAAGCCTCAAAATTATGTTCAACCGATGTACGCAGGTATATACGAGCAAACCACGTATCGGTTATGATTTTAGTAAAAAATTATGATTAAATAATTACCAGATACACAACTACCGATTCTACTAATGCAACACAAATATATAGAACTCAATATCGGTATACCATATTTTTTTTATTAAAATATTATATTATGCGTACGTACACGAGCACGACGTATTTACGGTCTCTTGCGACGCAGCAGTGCACATCGAGAACGCAAAGTCTTGTTGTTTTTTTTTTCAATGTTTTATTATTATTAATGCTATAACTATTGACTTGTGTTGAAATTTTAAAACTTTTTCTCATAATTGAATTTTTTTTATTAAACAAAAACCACAAAAAAATTTTTTCGAACATTTTAAAGTTCGCGCTATACTTAGCGCAGCAATTTTTTAAATCATTTGAAACTTGAATCAAACTTGTACCTTACCTATTTCAATATTGTGTAAAACTTTCAGCAAGTTCCGTCTAATATTTTAACATTAAGATATGGCCAAAAAACTAAATCGATTATGTCATAAAACACGTTTGCCGTTTTTTAACGTTTTTTGTCAAATTCGCCCTACTTTTTTCATTGTGACTATATAAATTTTCAACTTTAAAATATGAAACCCTTTAAAGTACAACTAGAGAGCAAAGACCTTTCATTAGAGGTAATGAACGTAAAAATTGGACCAATCAATATACCGTTAAAAGTGTTCACAGAGAACAAAAAAAAAAAAAAACATCATTGTAAAAACAATACATTCTTCGCTAACGTTTAGAATCTAAAACATCTTTGTAAAAACAATACATTCTTTGCTAACGCTCAGAATCTAAAAAAAAAGTCAACATTTATTAGTTTAGGTTGACCACACAAAACATACAACTGCAATAAGATCAAATATTAACTGTATAACTAATTATTCCAGAAGTTTCATCTTGAAACACAACTGACACACGCAATAAAGCGGTAAAAAAAAAAACAAAACTATATTAATGTGATGCGTATAATTTTTTAGATTCTGAGTGTGGCGAAGAATGTATTGGTTTTAACAATATGTGTGTGTTTTAGTTTGTTTTTTATCACTACGAAATCGCGATAAGTTCTTCAAAAACACTCCCATTTTCACACTCACGCCCGGTTTCGGGTAGCCGTGTTGATCGCGTGGTACTTTGACGGGTCATAGAATTGAGAGTTTAAAATTTAAAAAGTTACAGTAAAAAAAGTAAGGGAAAAACGTTAATAATTACGGGGAAAATCAATTGCACGCGGCAAATTTGTAATAAAACGTTAAATCACATCCTCCAACCCAACTAAAACAGTGGTCTATATACTTCAAAGCAATGTTTCTACACTTTTTTTATAATCCAAATACATAGTACGATTTTCGTTTGTCCATAAACTCATTTTAAGCGAACCCGTGCAATGCTAATTTTATGAACCGGACTTGCGTTCCAAACCTTGTCGTTAAAAAAACCTTATAAATGGGTTTCATGAAGAATATTTAAAATTTTCAGATCATACTCAAACGTTTCTAATAGGAAAGTTTTTTTTTTTTTTTTGTAGCCGATCGCATTATATTAAAAAAGGTATATTATTAAATCATTCTATATGATCGGCCGACATGCGTAACACTTATCACCTAACTGACGTAGGGGAAAAACTATTATAATTAGATACAACAAAGCGTGTCCTCTAGCCATCTACAAATTACAATAACCATTAATATTGATAACTTTACTGCGAGAAACTTTATACGGTCACCATTCATACAAATTTTTTTAAACGCATGTATTGTTGATCGTACAACTTTTCCAACAGATTATTAAACGAACAGTTTTGCATTAAAGTATAATAAACAGTAGTTGCATTTATTAAAATAACCGTTCAATGCATATAACCCTCCGCAGTTACTAGAATGATCACGGTACCGATGTGTTGGAATCAAAAACGGTCTGAATTCTTATGATTAACGCGTAACCAACGGAGAAAAAACGTTTCAAATCCCCTTAAAGATTGATATGATTTTTATTAAATAAGTAAATCCAATATACTAAGTAATTTTATAAATACTAATTTGATTAATAATCAGGGAAAATTTACCGTATAAAATGATGGTAGATAACGAAAACCCCTTAATAATTGCATAGTCCCAACATAACTGCTATTTTTTTAGAAAGTTTTTATACCTCCGTCGTAATCCTATACACAACAGGACATACACCCGTTTTGCGGTTGTCTAATACATAAACACTGTACTGGAGTTAAAATTATATGCGAGAAATGTACAACGCTAACAAACATCAACGACGTTACCAGTTTAATTGAGTGGAAGCGTTTTATTTTTATCGTACTACACAAACATAACCATTGATCACTGACAGAGAAAAAAAAGTTAAACTCTCAAACAGTCGCGATTTCAAACAAAAAATTAATTTTTTATGCGACTTAGCAATGCATAAAAACCAAAAACTATAACTTACTTGTTTTATGGCTTAACGCACAGTGTCTACAAACTATAATAAGGAAACTTTTTCGTAATCCATTTGTGATTAATGTATGTATTAATAACGCAAACGGACTTCAAAATCATGAGCTGCACGATAAAAACTCTTGAGAGCATTGGATCAATCACTGGTTATGAAGGTGTAGTATGTATAGTAGTACAGCTAAATGCTTATATTCATTTTTGTGTGTAATGGATTGCTTACAAATGTTACAACTCTGAGGGAGCTCAGCGAGTCAAAATACTCAACAAGTTTTTTACATTTTAAGTTCAGTACTAAGCAAAAAATTGGTTTACATGTTTTGAAATATTTATGACGTTTATAGTCTATCCATTTTATTTATGTATGGCATTTTTAATTACTTTCAATAGGTAATTTTGTGGTAAAGAAATTGAGGAAACTTAAAAATACGAAACGAACGAAGATGAATAAGAGCTGGTATGTTAAAAAAACTGTTTGTTATAAAACACAGTTCTAACTGATAACCAACACATTTTTCAAACGTTTTGAAATTACAAAATTGGAGACTAATTATTAACTCACTACATATTATCAATAAATTCATTATTTGAAAAAGTACCAAATCAATGTAGATCCAAGCTATTCTAATTTTTTGTAGTTGATTTAACTGTAGAAAAATATGTTGCGGAGTATAATAATTGATTGCCGACGAGAGTTTCTTTTACAGAAAGTTAATTAGAATGTATAAAGAACTGCAGAATCCTATTATATAAGGACATTTTGAAAGTTCTTTTACTTATACGGATAATCTTAATTGGATATTTCTACTAGAAAATGAAACGTACTTACGATGCGGTATAGAATGAACCATACATACCTTTCGATTTTTTACCGAGTGAAAATCAAAATTTATGTGTAACACAAAGCTTGTACTTCAAAGGCTGATAATAAAAAAATATCTTTATTACCTACCTAACTAAATCATATTTTCATACAAAAATTTATTTAAATTAAACAATAAGGCATGTTTAACACGATGAAATAAAACAAATTCGCGAACTAGTCCATTGTACGATTGTAATAAATTAAAAATATACAACTTTTATTTCGTGAAACAGAGGAATGAAATATCGAAAAAAAATGCTTGGGTAATTTAAAAGGATTCAACACCTAAATCGACTACATAACGAGGAAAATTGCTGTGCGTTTACAAAAATACTGATTTTTGATTCTGAAAATAGTTTTATATATATTTGTATGAGTTTTTTTTCGGGGGGATTGAGCTAAAAGCTGTGACGTCGTAATTTTTCGGTATATCACGCCATAATGACAATTTAATCCTTGTCTAAAAAAAACCTGCAAAATGGGATATAATTGCGAGACTTAATCAAGTCGGATTACAAACCTGAAAAAAAATTGAAGTTTGCTGAAAAGTCTACATGAAATTAATCATCAAAAGAATTTTACGTAATATTTGAAAACTTTAGAAATAATAATAAATGTTAAAAAAAAAAAAATGGTTTTTTCACATTTTTAATACTGAAGAACTATCCCGTAAATGGATTCAAATATAAAAACGAATTATCAATCCCTAAAAAACATATTGAAGGATTAAAAACTTTTTATAGAATCGAAATCCGGCTTTTTTTCTTTCGCGTTTTAATCGATTTATAGCTTGGAATCCACTCAAATAAATTACGTGAGAAATAATTTTAACTGAATTTTACAACGAACATGTTGCATGTATCCAAAAAGATAACTCTAAACTGTCATGACTATAATACTCTGCACAGAGATTTATAAAAGAGTAGTGAAATAAATTTCTAAAAAAACAACCACATAATGTAATTTACAAGTTCTTAAAATATTTTAATTTCACAATACAAATGCATAAGAGTAGTTATAAATATAAGAAATAAACGTTGATTTTATGTTTTCCTTTACAGAAGTATGTTAAGTATAAGATATATAGTTCATAGATTATTAATTACATCATGTGGCGATAACTATATAAAAAAAAAACAAAATTTAGTAAATACGTAACAATTAATTAAGTAAAACTCGAGTTTCAACATTATATTTATAAATTCAAACAATTTTTCGGCGAAATACAGTTGATTAACTTGAGCCTTAACTTTTTTTCGTTTAGAACTTTATACATAAAGTACGTCGATGCATTTTATTACTTGATAATAACTAATATCATAGTACACATTGGCTTAACGTTTTGTTTACTACCAATCAATAACATCATTTTACACATTCACATACACAAATATTTTCTATGCGGGAACACGCACATCACGCAGTATACTTAGCAAAAACGTTTAATTATATGCGTCTATGCAAATATGGGTTAACCGATTTCGCATAAATTAATAAACTTATAAATAAATATAAGCTGTATTAAGAATTCGGGTTAAACATTAGAATTAAATTAGCCTAGTGTCGAACGTTCACATATTTATTATTTTCTACAAATACCCATTATCTTCAATGAGACGTTTTAAAATACTGAAAAAAATTTCACTATCTTTCAAGTATAATCGAATACAAAATCGATGATCCTGTTTAAGTATCAATAGCAATAATTATAAAAAATAACAACTTTATTTCAACAATGAATAATGTACTTTTTAAGTAATAATTAATCGAACGATATTACAGTACACGCTAAAAGCTAAAAGCTTGAACTGAGAGGGAAAAGCAAGGTTTATTAATCTGATTTACATAAATTAGTAGCACGTTGGATATTTAATTATGTGTATTTACAATAATAAAAAAATAGTCACAAAACAGTAAACGGATGTAAACGGATTTGACGCGAATCTGTAAGTATAATCAACTCTCTCCACATGACTCTCAAAATAAACAATCGCGACTTAAAATAACGATTATCAATAGAGTTTTAACATTTCACACAATGTGGGACATAATAATCTTAAAAATAACAAAATAACTTTGAAATGGTTATGATTCGATATTTATTTATTCGGCTACGTACATTACCTCAAAAGATCGATAGTTGATCCGAGATGGTACTTTATTTGAAACGTTGATTATTTTTTGGTTCTGAGGAAAAAACGAAAACGGTCAAAATCCCAAAAGTGCTCCGTTTGACTTGAAATTTATATGTGTCGTTAAAAATGGTTTAACGAGTTAACTGCTTAGTTTTCAAACTATTTTTATCATTTTTAAGGGAGTAATCGAACTTGGGGGAACAAATAATTACGTGTTTTTTCCACATCGATTTAGATTTTTTTGATCATAGCATCAAAATTAAAGATTGGACCAAGCTGAAACTTTTACACAATAATAAAATAGGAAAGATACAGATTTGACAAGAGTATTTATTGTTAAATTTGTTTTTACCACGACGTATACTAGACAACTGAGCTCGCTCAAAATCGTATTTTCGAAGGCAATGATTTATCATTGCTTTCAGAAATTAAATAATGCGTTTAAACCACAACTTCTAAACTAGTGACCCACCCAAAGCGTAGTCGCTACTCCGTCAAACTACCCACGCAACCTAGACTGATCCCGGCACTCCCTTTTTTTTTTTTTAGTATTACCGAACATAAAAATTTATAAAAAAAATTCAAATTGCGTGCAACTTTTACCTATCAGTGGAAAGGACGTATAGTTAAAATGTATTCAACACATTTTTGTCGATTTCGAGCCAAATACAGATCACCTTCTTCTTCGCCTTCCGACACTCTTATCACTCCACATATCACGATCATTCACATCACATCCCCTACACACACATTGTAACAACCCTCGTGCATTTTTCAACGGTTTCCGTCCATCTCTTCTATTCGGCCATCCTCTACCTCTTTTTCCTTCAACGTTCAGTTTCGTAACCACTCTCAGTTTCTTTGTTCCACATCACGCATCCAAACGATCTCTATTTGCTCTAGTCTTAATTCAGAAATTTGAAATTCGTTAATTTTTACAGTTTTCGTCTCGTAAAACCATTGATTTCAAATGAATCGCCAATAATGAGTAGAATAAACTAAAATAAGTATAGACCTGTCGGCCGAAATTCGTAATCGACTCGCAAAAACAACAAACATTCCGTGCGCCGCGGCCGCCGAAAACCAGCGAGTTGCCAATAATTTCAATTTCACTTCATTTTATTTCGTTCCGTGTCGAGCCCTACAACTATTATTATTATCTAGGACTAAAATTCATTGGGCACTACTCTTGGTCGAAAGCCTACAAAAACAGGTTTGAAAAAATAGCTCGATCGCGAATCGTTCAAGCCAACTAGAATTACTCAAAACGAAAGCTTGCGATTATTCTGCGGTGCGTTCGCGTATATCATATACGAAAATCTTGCTCCACCTCCGCGCGACCGCGTTCAGGCTGAACTGTAACGAGTTAATGGTAGTGAATAAAATATATTTCACTAAACGATTTTATTTTCAGACGAGTTAACAACACGATTCAAGACAGTTTTATGGAAAAAAAGAAAAACATATTTTTTATATCGTCGAAAATGCTAGTAAATTAAACAAAACACCCAGCAGCCAGAAAAAATTAACTTTTATTTAATTAAAATACGTATACTATTTCGATAACAACGTTACCGCATCATCAGTCCTTAACACAAACTTACTTAGATAGAAGCTATATTTTAGTGGCAGGGTGTTTTGTTTGATTTACTATACAAACCACAAGTAGGTACCTACGTAATTTATTAATGTTAAAATTCTCATAGCTTGTTTGTGCTTGCCAACGCAGCCGCGGCGAATCCGTGGAAAACGTCAAAACCGCCATCGTATCATCTCTTTTTAACGTTTCTCTTCAAATCAGTTTACTACCTACAACTGAAACTTATAATTTTTGTATATTTTTATAAAACAATTTTAAACAATTTCCATAATCGCATCAAAACTAAACACGTGTAATCAAACGGTTAAAATCTAACGACGCAGAATCGACAGAAGTGGACAGCAGTAACCGCTAGTTTGTACGTCATGACAGTATGCCTTACAGTAGGAATTTTATGTAACTAAGTTTTTTCAATTAGAAACTAGCAGATAGACTGGAAGATTCTATCAGACACTGCAAAAATAATGTTCCAAGTTTAATACGTTTTTATTTGTAGATAAAAATTAAAAAACCTACATTTTCAAAACAGGTTCTAGTTATGATTTTGACACACACGCGTACACACACACACACTACACAAGCACAATTAATACCTGCGTAAAAAAATGTGTGTGTTTAATATATATATATATATATATATATATATTATATTATATGATAGGTAATAAATTTAAATATTGCACTGAAAAAACAGTGCACTTAAAGAAATCTTAGATTTAAAAATAGAAATTCTATTTTTGCTTTCAAAATTATTACTTCGATTAATAACAGTTACACATTCATAATCTTAACAAAAACAAGTTTTGACAAATACAACACATATTATATGTATGTATACTTCCGCAAGTGCTTTCTATTCGGTCAGTTTTACCCCAAAAATAACGTTGAGTTTTTAATTATTTACGCGAAAAATAATTCTTTTACGACGTTAAAACGAATTAGTTAAAAACACCAAAAATATTATTCATTATTTTTTAACACGTTTTATTTTTACAATATTATTTTTGATAAACGATTAAAGTTTTATCATAGTATAACCACAAGGTACCTACTATTCAACGGTTTCTAGAAAGTTAACTTGTTTTTACACTCGGTTTTAGCACATTTTCGTATTTTTGTGAAAACTATTTTTCTGTAACATAAAAACACGTTCACATGAATTTTACAACAGTAAAAACGCTATACTACGACGCTAGATTCACAAAATTTCTATTTTCTACGTTTGATTGACGAGTATATTTCACCTTTTCATAAGTCTCCTACAATATAAATACAGACCTAACGTACGTACATAAGTTATACGACTTATCGAAATGAATAGTACAATTTTTATTATTTGTTAAAGCATTTATCATTTTATTCCCTCCAAAAATGTTTAACCTTAAAACGACAATGTAGATTTTAATGGCTAAACAAAAAATAATTACTAAATAAACAAACGTTTTGTCAACTTTAAAATTCAAGTTTCGAAAAAACTTTTCAACAATACTGTTTTCGTTTTTACAGCAAAATCTAAAAATAAAATATTATGATTGTTGTACCAACATCATGTGAGTCGAATTTATAAACTAAGTTAGGATTTAATTTAACCGAATCTTTTTGCTATTCAATGCACTTTGGCTTTCGTATTAGTGTAATATTTATCGTACTATGGTCTAAATAAAGATGCAATTTAAGAAAAACAAATAAAAAGTAAATTAAACGCAGATGTATACATTTACTGTTCAAACTATAAAAATATAGTATCATAAGAAAACAATAACAAAAAAATAGTCAACAAGTGGCTACTACATAGTATAAATTGTATATAGTTTAATTATACTGGTAATAGAAATAAGGATTAATATAAATTGTATAATTTAATTATACTGGTAATATAGAAATGTGGAAAATGAGTAATAACTTGATATTTTGCCGACTTTACGTAAACAGAAAAACCGGATTATTAATTACCTATGTTTACATACAGTGTTAATCATATAAATTACGGTTAGGTTATAGAATTCATAATATTTATTGGTTGGATAATAACAATAATTATGTACGAATAATACGTTTAGTTGAGGAACAAACCTACGACATTATTCGATTTACAATTAAAAATAGTATTTTTACTATAACAACAGCCGTCTATAAAGATTATGTAGCGATTTGTACCTGTCAAATAGTACGAATTCAAAATACTCGACCAATAAATTTAATATAGACTATATTAGTAATGTCATAATAATAATATTGAACATTCGGTACATTTTCTGAAACAACTGAAAGTGTGTTACATAATGTGAAATGAATATCAAAAACAAAACATTGATACATATAATGATCAACGACCGATACCCGAGATCGCAACGACAACGATATTCAGTCACTTTTATCAAGTATCATATTATTTTGATCTTTTAAGAGAAAACAAGAGCCAATGAAGTATGCGATTTCTAACAAAGTCGGCGTTCACAATAATATTATGCAGCAATAATGTCCACAATGGGATCCACGATCAAGTCACAAACTCCTTTAGTTGATTTAGGAATACAGCTAGGATTTTACAATAAATGGTACAATATTTTGTGTATTTAACTCTGGTTTAAAAAGAAAAAGTAAAAATTTCTAAAAGTGCCCAATGTTTTCGATCACTTAACATTTTAACACGTTGTCGGGACGAGTAAAACTAATGATGAGTACACATTATTTTCTAAAATAAAATAACGCCCGATGATTCTTAGCAAATTTCTGGCTTAAATTCAATCAACCTTTATGTAAAATATTTGTATAATAGGTAGTATATTATATAATAATCACAACGAAGAATATTTATAACAAACAAAACTAGGCGGTTGGAAACGTCGACTTTCTTTCTCCGTCTATCACACGTAAATCATAGAATTTTAGACATTTTTGACTTTCAATATACCGATCAATATATTAATGTGATAGGGAATCTGTAAACTGATTTGAATTCTTCAAGACGTCAACTTTGCATCCGTCGAGGCACATTTTCGATCTTATCTTTTAAATTTTTACAAATTAAATTAAAAAATAACCAACAAAAGTTTTCTAAATTTTTTATTCTTAAAAAAATAACGACAAGAAAATAAAAAATGTAGCTAGACGGATGCAAAGCAGACGTCTTGAAGAATTCAAATCAGCTTACAGATTCCTTATAGCATTAAAAGATTGATCGGTATGTTAAAAGTCAAAATCGTTAAAAGTCCTATGATTTACGTGTGTCAGACAGAGAAAGAAAATCGACGTTTCCAACCGCGTTAATAAAATAATAATTGTAAACAAATACCTGTTTTGAAAATCGGATTTTCGAGTGTAATGAGTACTACCTAAAAAAATATGGACCGTGTGACCATTGGTATTCATAAAAACTAAGTAATCAAATAAAATACTACCGCTGAAAAGTAAGATTCAGACTATCCTAACAAAATATGTATGAGAACATTATAGGATTCACAACAAAAGTAATAAACCTAAAATCACACAAAAACAAGTCAACTATAAAACATAATGGAAGAATACATACATAACACGAGTTTTTTACACGATATATATATATTTAATTCATATCATAAACAGAACTAAAAATTAAAATTTAAAATTTAGCGTTTAGCAAATACAACGTTATAGCCGATTCATTCAGTATTTTTTATAAAAAAATGATTATAATATTATATATTATATTAGATATTAGATATTATGTATTAGATACTATTTGTACAACAGGTTTCGCCCGTGCCCGTTTATTTATAATAAGTTGTAATTAAAAATATATACACGCGATAGTGTCGTATAAAAATTATTGAAATCCACAGTTAACGGTCGATGAACTCTCGAAATTTCGTAACATTGAAATTAATTATACAACGAGTTATACTGTACGTTACAAAATCACCAGTAACAACAACAAAATATACAGATCCACAGAAAATGTTATGCGCGTGTTATTTCAAAAACCGTACCTATAGCAGCACGTCACGTTTGTGATTGGTTTTAACGTTTCAAAATCAAATTAAAATACAGTACGCGTACGAATATTATCCATAAATACCAGATAAAAGCCATTGGTTTAAGACTTCTACACTACATGATATGTTTATGTTAATAAATAAACGTTTAAATATTTTTACGATTTGGTCGTGAGTAATTTATAAAAAATTGAAAAAATACGCCTTTACGGCACATACAAAGAACAGACTTCGTTCTGAATCTGTTTTCATAATTTATTATTTCGATCCTACCTATAGGTAAGCTGACGGAACTTTGGGTCTAAAATACACAGCAAGGGACCATGAAGAAAATTCGATCGAAAACATATTGAAATGCGGAACACAATGACACGCGCAAAGCTCTACGATTGGATCGCCGACACTTTTTATACGTCCGTCTGCAGCAATAGAAGCGAACGCGAAAACTAGGGAACTGTCTACGGAACAACTCGAAAGACGTTCGAACGGTTCCGAGTTTGAGGAAAAATTTCGCGAACAGCGTTCGATTCGAATACGTAAAACTTTTGAACTCGGGACAGTTTTATCACGCGTCTGCGATTATATTTGAATTCGTGTTGTAGTTTTTATAAAAAAAATTTTTTTTTTTTTTCTAGTTCAAAAATAGTTCGAAAACGGTTCGTGCGAACGGTTGTTCGAAAAAAAAAACGTCCCTATAACGTATGTACGATAAAACGCGTGTTCCGCGGCAAACGTGTGCACTGGATTGCGGGTAAAAGCGTGTTCGCGATGTCTGAAAGTTTCGATAATGTTGAAAACACCGACGAGCGCGTTACGGGCGTACTTGCGCGTGTTCTACTACTGGATGTATACGCTTATACGGATAAGTGCAAGTACGTAAGACCCAAACAGGTTGTTGAACGTGCTCATATTCCCCCCAAGGTCGTCGTACGGTGAAAATCTTCTGTTTTTTTTTTCCCCGTACACGCGTTTCTAAAGCGCGACAACAACAGAAAACTTAGAAAATATCGTCTCATCTGGATCGCCGCCGCGGAGAACCGGGGGGAGGAGGGCTCTGCGGCTGTTGACCCAGATCCGTCGTTTCGACTCGGGACGTATGTATGCCCGGCCGCGCGGACCGAACACGGAAACGGCGCGAAACCAGTTTGGCGTGTTTTCGAAATTGAAAATCCGCGGCGCAAAATCGCGCTGGAAACGTCCGAATCCGCGGTTCGAACAGTCCACATGTTCACGCGGCCGTGAGCGGTTCAAACTTGGTAGCCGCGCGCACTGCACCGCGGATTCGTCGTCGTTGTTTTCGTTTTTGACGAACGCGCGCGGACACATCGTGTTACGAGGAGAAAAACGGTGTAAAAAAAAAAAAAAAGCGTATTATTTTTTAAAAAAAAAAAAACGCTTTTGTACATCACAATATATATATATACAATCGCGATGACGATGCGTGCGGCGATAGCGGTGGCGGTGTGTTTCGCGGTATCGGGTTGGGCCGCGGCGACGACCGGCGACGACCCGGGGACGAGAACGGAGATGCCGCCGCAGCGTGACGCCAACGAGCCGATCCGCAGCAACGTGACGGTCATCGCAGCCCGGCTCCTCGGCGAGTACGTCACGCCGGCCGTGTGCACGTACGCCCCGGACTATTGTACCAAACACGAGTTGCGTGAGTACCCACCCGAAAATCGCTTTTACGAATTTTTCCCAAATCCGGGCGGTAACTATACGGTTAAGTCACTGAAATCGGTAACCGTGTGACACTGCAAGCGCACGTTCGAGCAACGAGACACTTGTATTTTTCATCAAAAAGCTAATTTTTACTTCGTCACCACCGACGCTATAGTTGTATTTTTCACCTCTGTACCGCGGATAGAAGAACAATTTTTTCTCGAGGCCCACACTTTCCCTTAAAACCGTGCCTACAACGTACAATGGTTTAACGCGACTCTCATCGCTTACCAGTGTATCGGGGAACAATCACTACTGGTCGAACACACGCATAAACGTAATTGTACATAGAATGAGCCCTGACACACAACCCGTTTTACTCGGCCACCCGGCAACGAGGCGTTGCTAAAATATGGCTTTGTATTTTACCTACCTACATTCTGTGTAGGCATTATTATACCTCAGCTATATAATCTGTGTGCCTAATCATACACGCGCACGGTACCATGAGTAGCGAAAATTTAAAAAGCGACCTCAACTCGTATGGTTTCCGACGAGTAACTGTGGTAAGAGTTACTTTTTCTGTTCGGCAACTTGTGTGACTTGGTTACTAAATTCGAGTAGTTACTCGCCCAGCTCCGGTTTTTCCTCCCGGGCGTAGTATTTAAAAACGTAACTCTTTCTTTGCCTTTGTGTGCCCGTGTGCATCATCTAATCAACCCGTGATCTATTTACACGTTGCGCACGAGATGTCGAAAATCTCCCGTTTTTCATTCGGCGTGCGTCAATTTTCAACGAATCTCGCATGTTTTAAACAACATAACAAAAAAACAAACGTTATAATAATCGTGTAACGCGAACAGAAAGAAAAAACGGTTCGAAAATCGGTAATCGCCGGTAGTTATAAATACGTATAGAATCGGTATGAATAACGTTGAACAAAAAAAATACCTAGACGATATTTAAGAACATTAACTGCAGCATCGTCTATCGAAGTCAATGTCTGCTCACAAAAAATGACACTGTACGGTACGAACCGAATGTAAAAAAATATGCCATTATACGAGAACTTTTATATAGACTTTTAAGAAATATTGCGGAGTTTGATTACAACATTATAAAATGTCTAAAATTAAATACGTATCGAAATTGTACAGTTACACAAAGATCACAATGAATATCCGACAAAAGTAGCACACGCGATTAAATAAAAAACAAGTTTATACACCCAGGCGGAAATGTTCTTAATACTGTGTATATAGGATGTAATTCAAGAACATAAGGTTTTACGAAGCACTCAAAAGTTATTTATTTTTTTTTTTATTAGGAGCTATAATTTTTTTTATCTAGCAAATCGAAAAAGTAATACGACAACCGTAAATCGCGTGTAAAATGACGCTTTACTATTTTAAACGTTTCACAACGTTAGAAGCGCTTTGAAGCGGCCAAACTCCCCACAACTCTGTGAAATTGAAAACTATTCTCTCCGGTTTTAAGCCTGAAATTCAGGTGTATGATATGCGATAATGTGCGTATTATATTATGTCGATCGCTACCATGACGATCAAAGTAGAAAATATGTTTCAATGTGTAATGACGATGAATTCTAATATATATTATAGCACACCCCATAAAAGAATTCTAGACCCGCCGCCGTACACCGACATAAATGTAAAACGTCGAAATTTACTATACGGTTACAAACCATAAAAATAAGATTAATCGCGAAGTACGAACGAAACGATTTTAAACTCTCCAAAACTACAGTATAAAATTGTTCGGCGATTTAAATTTTTCTTCGCGTATTGGTAATATGACACCGATCGAGATCGACACCAAAAATGTCCCGTTAGGTCGCGTAGGCCTCTCTCTTCAAAAAACACTGAATCGAAAATTAAAGAGGTTTTTTTTTCTTTTTGTCACCGTGTTACAGACAGCAGCCGAGGGATTCAGAGCTACTTGGCCACGGCCGGCACGTTGTTCGCCGGCGTGTTGGGCGTCATATTCACGAAGATCAAGATCCTGGTCATCGTGTCGCTGATGACCATGGTGATCGCGAAAATGTTGCTGTTCTACGCGTTCTTGAAATCCGACTTGTACCACCACAAACCACACCATCCCGTGCCGTTCGTCAAGTACACCAAGGACAAGTACTTCATCAAGCACAGCCCCGTGGAGCACTCGATCGTCGAGTCCGGACCACCGTCGGTGCCTCATTCGCCCTACAGCGGCTACCACGGGTCGAGCGGCGTGTCCTACTACAGACGATAATAAGAGACGTATGAATGACACCACGGAACGAGTGAAAAAATCTAAATTAAATTTCACTTATTCCGTGTTGTAATACGTCGTCACGCCCTAAAATAATAATTATTGTCGTACCAACGACTACTGCGCGTTACAACATTCCGAATCGCACATCGTATGGCGACTGACAGACATCGTTGAATTTTTATAATAATTTGTTCAATTCATAATTTAGAATAATAATTATTATCGGTGTACGCATACGCATCAGCACGGGTGGCGACAGCGCTACAAGGTGTAACGACGCCGGATGGCAAAAAAAATTTAAAAAAAATAATAATAATACATCGTAATAATATGTTGTTACCTATTCCCTTCCGCGAACAACCGACTTGCTCGTCCCAAGTACGGAGTGCGCGTGCTTTACACGTTTCATACAATCATATTTTAATAATCGTTTCGATGTTTTCGTTGTCTTTTTTTTTTAATTTGTGCCAAAAATCTATACACACCCTGAGCCATTCTTCCATAATAACATTATAAGCGTGTGTTTAAATTATCATGTTTTAGTTTTACTATTATTATCGTTACTGTATTTATTGTTATTAACATAAGATGATTTATTACGTTCGTCATGCTCTTGTAATACTAGTCTTATACATATTTATTATAATTTTATTTATTATTATAAAAAGATGTTTTTCTACAAACATACAATAACAAACAATTACACGATAAACTATTCAAACAATAATCATAACTACCCGTATGAAAAAATGCTAATTTTATTAAAAAAAAGAATATACTTTAATAACATCAAGTGATTGACATCAGAGAAAATTATACAATAAGTCATTGATTTATTACATCGAAACACCCACTTAACTAATGTTAATAGCCATCTATTTTGTTTTTAACGATGGTAAAATGCATAATGAAATTTTTCAATACCTGATTTTTGTGAGGATTAATGTTTTCTAGCAATATTTTGTCTATTTTTACATGCCAATAAGTTGGTATAATTGAATGGTTTGTGACACAGGAAATCAGGAACAGTCTAAATCAAAAACACTAGTAATACAAAATCATGGGAGATGCCAACCTAACCATTCAGTTTTTGCAAAAAAAATCTGTAATTTATCCCCTCCTATCAACAGATACTACACTAGGAAAAACATTTTGATGGTTTTATGTCTTGTACAATGTACACATAATAAATTATGTAAATATGGGATAAAAGTGTTTTTAGCAGACAAACTACAGATTAATCGTGTGAAAACTTTGGGAAAAACACTGTTAAACAATGCGCATAAATAAGTAATTCAAAACTGTTCTAGGTTAACAGTCGACTGTTAACCAGGTAAATAATTAAAATGTGTAGTTAAGTAGGGCGCTTATAATACAGCATACGCAGTCTAAAGAGTAAAACCGTGCAAGACCAGAAGACCTTAAATAAGACCTAACATAATTAAGATTTTAAAACTGTCATAATAATTTTTTTTATGGTTTTACTATGGTAAACATTACATTTATAGTTAAGATACCCAAGACTTTATACAAAAATGAAAAAATTTGTTTAATCCGTTAGAAACAGTACCTATCATTTGCATTTAACAAATATTTTTTTATAAATCTCTTCAAGGAAATTTATCAAAAACTTAGACATAATACTATTTTATTGTGGTACATACTTTACCACATTTCAGTAAGAAATGTAAAGGTATAATACTAAACTAAAACATTAGTACAACCTTTAAAAACAACTTTAATAAAAAAAACAAAACAAACTCAGAACGAGTTTTTACAAATATTCAAACAGGTTTAGCACTGAATGCAACTGTCTGACCTCTACCTCTTATAACATTTAAAATATTTTCATAAAGTTTTTATATCATACACAGAAATAAATATTTACTGATTAACTTCAAAAAATATCTTTTTAATATTTGGTTCTTAAACAAAGAAAATTATTGTAATCTGTTTCGCAACAAAGTTAAAACACAATAAAAACAACAGGGTGCTCTTCAATTACAATAATTTTTGTAGTTTTTTATTAGTGACGAAATGAATAGTATTTCACTACAATTAGTACTCTCTGCATTTAATTTTATGTTATTTTTAGAATGAAAATTATTCATAACAACTGCCTCTTCTTAAAGATACTTACAGACAAACAAATATGTTATTATACTTCATTGGAGAGCAGAAAAATAATAAAATTAAAATAAATATCAAATTAATCAATCATACATTAGAAGACAAAAACATTTTTTATTTTGTTTTAGATATTTTGTACAGCCCAACCATCGAAAATTCTAGGCTTATAACCTGTTAGAATTTATCAAAGTATAAATTTTAAAAATCTAAGAAAAAACAGTCCTTCAATCTTTTGAAAAACATACAAAATTTAATAAAAATAAAACAATCAGATCATATCATATCTTTGTCTAAATTTCAATGCTAGTAGTACCTTACAAAATATCATAGGCAACAGTCGTGTCTTAACTTTATGAGCTGATATATTTATTTTAAACCAGAATTCTATTTCAAACTCAATTGCTGGACTTTTTATACAAACTTAGAACATTAAATAGGTAACAAAATCATGGTTTTATAATTAAGTAGAACCTACCATTAAAAATTTGAAAACTATTTTAACATTACTTAGTACACAATTGCAATTTATCTATTAATCAAATTAGGTATTACCAAAATGTGTGCTAAACAAAAAGACCAACACTTTGCTTATAAAGCTTACAATTCAAATGTAAGTTCTAGTAATTATAGCTAGCATTTTTTTATCTTAAAAAGCTACCAAAAAAACAGTTAGATATGGGAGATTCTTATAAATTATTCAAACAAATTTAAATTTGAACAACCAAAAAGTGTACTATACACATTAAAGTTACCAATGATTTTAAAAATAAAGTTTTTACAATTTCTCCAAAACACTATACAGAAACAAAAATACTGACCACCTAACTAATCCATCCTACAACACATATATTGTCGTCTGTTGATGAAATTTGTACCTTCATAAAACAATTACGTATATACCTCAGCTTCCATTAAGCTTTTCAAATAAATTATAAATTATGTAGATAAAAATAGCTTACCTTCATTGGACACGTCCATTTTTCTAAACCGCTTATCAATTTCTAATAAATATTTAAACTCATCTTCCATTGATTCTTCAATACACTCTTCATCTTTGACAATAACGCCTTCTAATGGTCCAAACTGGGTACGTTTTTGAATGGTTTTCCGTGCAAATACGCCAAACTCTTTGAAAACAAAATTAAATTGATATAATTCAGTAAATGATTCTATAAACGTTACAATGAAGAACTAAAGAACTCGTTTCAAAGACTATATATAATAAAATAAATTACAAAGAGAAAACTTATGGGGGGGTTGGACACAATTGAAGAAAAGAGAACTCATACATAAAAGTTGTTGTTAAAAAAGAGCCAGCTGGCTCATTAGGTAGACCATGTGGAAATACAGAATAAAGAATACAGAAGAAGCGATTCTTGTACAGACTATGGAGAGAATTGATAATGGATAAGAAAAGATGGTGACAAATTTGTTTGGAGGGCTGGTCTTAAAGGCTGAAACCCCCACTAGAAAAAGACAATTTTTTCTCAATTTGGTTCAACACTCAAAATAATTTTTACACGTCATACTTACTATTTAAACTTTCAAGATTTTTGATTTTCATGATTCTCAAATGTGTGGCTGGTAATGAAGCTCTAGCTCTAGTTTGAACAGCAAGATCAATGATATTACTCACTTGGTGCATAGGGCAGTTGGATTGATTTTGGTAGAGCTTGTTACAATCTTCACACCCTGATAACATATAATCTTATTTTAATACGTACTTTCAAAATTTGTAATTAGTAAAATAATTAACAAATGACAAAACAAATAATTTTAATAGTTGTTAACTTATTTAGTGTAAAGTATTTTATTCAAAACTAATCAAATAATAAATTAGTTTAAAAAGTTTTTAAAATATAAAAAAGTAACTAATTATAATAAAATACATGCTGCACTTATCAATAAATGCATGAATATTAAATTGTACTTCTGACATATCAATTACCTACTTACTTATAAATAAATGTACATTAAATAATATGTTGATGATTTACAAAGTCCAAATTTTTTTGACATTTTACAAATTATAAGTATTATAACACATGATGTGGTAGAACTGAGAGTGATTTGCATGAACTGGCAACACTATATAGGCATTCAATCAGTATGGATCGATTAAAAATTAACACGTTCCACACAAAACTTGTAATAATCGGGTTTATGACAGTAAACAAAACAGAACTGATATGATACTTTAGATGGTTAGGTTTAGGTGGACAGTTTGTATTTGAATTAAATTCATAGAATAAATTAAAATAAAATATTTCAAATACTTAATATTTTACAAAAGTTAGAAGTATAACAATATTGTGAAAATATGATTCAATTAATGTACAAAGGTAAGTGATATGAACATAGAACACTTAAAGTTAATACGATAATTACTAACACATAGGTAACTAAGGCAATAATACTTACAATATTCTATTTGTGTTGATGGTTTTGGATTTATCCTACTAATAAAGTTTATACTTATATCTTCATCAATACATTGAGGTTGTCTAACGAATTCTTCAGCAATCTTTTCAATGGTTTCTTTAGACATTCTTTGAAAGCCTAAGGGATTCAAAAATATTTTTACTAACATTAGTTATACATAAATATATTATATGAATAAAGTAAAATAAACTTAATTTTTTACTACCAGAACTATGATGATCAACATCAAGGGAAACACTTTGGGATCCTTCATCGATTCTACTTTTCAATTGACTATTAAGAGGGATTTGAGAGTCATCAACAACTGCTATATCACAAGTATCAATATCATCCACTAATTCCTCATGATTTACAAGTAGCTCTACATTATGATGAGATTTTGGTGATGACAATAAACTTAAATCATCCATAGACACAATTTTCTGGGCAATATGATGATCTTGAACCGATCTAGTGCGTGGCACGACATAAAATTCATTTTGATTACTTGTATTTAATACGTCATCTTCTTTTAGTGAAACTTCAATGTAGCTACCACCATTTTCAGAAAACAGAAAGCGATTATTCTCAGTTCCTAATATCATATCTTGATCACTGCCTAAATTGTTGACAAAATCATCAGTTTGTTTGGGGATAAATGACATCTGATCAATTTGCGTTAAAGAATTTTGATGTGATAGATTTCCCATAACCGAATTGGACACTTGAGACATATTGTTATGTTTAAGTTGATACAGATTGTTTTGAAAATATTGATCTGGCAGAGACACCATGGTTCCCACTTCTGGTGGCATACTGTTGTACTCTGGTAACATAACTGTTTGAGAATGCTTGGTCATTCCAAAATCTGTGGTTTGATTGCCTAAAAAATAGTAAAAATAAGGTGTAAAAACTAATAAATTCAATTTACAATGTTATGGTTTACCAAGAACTGTCATGGAATGCATATCATCACTAGTAAGCACATCATAAGGCCGGCCATTAGAATCGGTCAAAACAATACTGTCATGATCATCCGTAAAGTTGTCTTTAATGAAGTCAATGTTTTTGAACTTCATTCCACCAATCTAAAAAATTATTGTAACTAGTCAATTTATAATAACAAAAATAATTAAAACACATTTTTATTTTAATATTATTTAATGATAATGTTTATTTGCAAATAATTTTTCTTTTTTGTACATAGAATATAAAAGATATCTTACAGTATATTATATAGACTACAATAAATAAATAATATATTAGGTATAGAATTTGAAATATGCAATCATTTAGTCAGTTAAAATCTTGTGATGATGGGTTTTTAAAAAAGTTCATAAAATAGTAAAATATACAAATAATAATAATGAATAATTGTCGAGTTTATACAAGTTCAACTATAAGAAAAAGTTAGTACATATTTGAGTGATATACCTGTGAGTGAGTTACTGTAGTAGTTAAAATTAACTAATACTTGTTGTTTACATATACATTTTAAAAAACTTTTTATTAATTTATATTTAAAATTAAAAAGTGTATTATTTTGTGATTTGGATATTTTATTTTTAGTATAAATAGTCACAAATGCTCAAGTTTAATTTAGTATTTAACTAATGCGTTGTCAAATAATTTAGTTTTGGTTCTCTATACCAATAACAGTTCTTTGTTTTTTCCAGAATATAACAAAAGAAAACATAATCCTTAGAAAATCAATTAAATTAAGTGGGTACACAATAAAATACAATTATAAAAAACTTACAACAAATTTTTATTATACCATGTTTACCCATGTTTTTTAGTGCAAATCAGTAAAACTACATTTTAGTTATCTTATAATATTATGAAATTTATGTAATAAAACAAACCAGTAATTTCAAACGTAATTGATCATTCAAACCATAAATATGTAAAGAAAGTCCAAGAACCTACACATCATGAGGTCTCTAAATTTATTGTGTTGAAAAAATTACTTAAAAATGCTTATTCTAAGAACTAAAAATTTGAAAAATACAATGGTTTAAGTAAAAAAGTTACATTACCACAAAATGACCAGTATTGTGTTTCATTCCAGAAGGACCCGGCCTATGTATACCATCATCATCGTCGTCGTCGTCAAAACCAGCTTGACACCAATCAGTGCTAGAATCTTTGTGTAGATCCATTATTAAATTGAAATAACTAAAAAAAAAGGCAGGGCATTAACTCGTTAAAAATTAAAATTCTGTTAAAAAATTAAGTGTAATTTTTATCAAATTAATTATACCGTTAACTTATTTTATTGTAAAAATACGTTGTGTGGGTTGTTTGACAGAGTAGCAACTAGGCTTTTTTTTTTTTTATTTTAGAGTAGTTAGACGAAAACAAGTAAATACATGTAGGTATACTTAATTAACTTATAACATTTGATACAAATCCTACACCGTTGAAATGATAACGTGCAATCACTACCTATGAATGAATGGAATGAAATAACACATAAACATACACAAACTGTGAATTTTAAGTAGGCTGTATAAATTTCAAAAAACAGACCATCAGACGCATAAGCGACAGACCCGACAAGAGGAAAGTACCTACCAGAACCAAACAATTAAATGTTCAATCCTGTTGTACCTAGGTAGAAAGTTATAATTTCTTATTGAATGCTAAGTATTTTCTAGAATGATAGTAATTTGATACAAAATGTACTTACTTGAGTTCTGCACCGGTGTCAACTTCTGTTAGCAAATACACAAAAATGTTCGATGGGAAAAAGAATCATGATCTGGTCATCACATTTTTGTTAATACGATTAGTATCCAAATCACGTACTGTTGACATTTTATTACTCTACGGTTGACATTAATAGTTTATAAAGCACCGCAAAAAACAACAACTATACGTTATTGAGTAAACAAACGCAAATTGGTAACGATTCACAATTTATGAATTAAGTAACGAATTTTTTTACTACCGACAAACCGCCGATTGTACGATCTATAGTATTTACAATCCACATTATCACCACACAAATCCAAAACATCCAAATAGCTGATAAGAAGATTTTTCAGATAAGAAAGCTATTCTTATCCATTGAACTATATGATAACATATATAGTTTTCATATATAGTTCAATGTTCTTATCTATCTCGTTGTTCCAAAAATATGAAAATATAACACCTAGGTGGATTTCAATCATTGACCTATAAACTTAAAATTTTAAAATCACATCTTTTAATATCATTTTATGATTTTATCACAAAATGTTATACTCCAGCCAGTTAATTAATGCTTTACTGCGGCGAAGTGCTCGTCACGATTTTAGATAGTTATCTTAAATCGTGGTCAAATTGATAACGCGTAAATTCCATCAAAGATTGCCCCCAAAACAGTGCTTAATTTATTTGAAAAACACAAGCTCTCTTATTCAAATAAACGGAATAAACCACATCCCGTTGTCGGGCTAAGATTCAGTACATGCCTTTCTTTAAGAAAAAGTAAAAAAAAAAAAAAGCCCGTTTAAATTAAATAAATGTACAAAATCAGGGGGCCCTAAAGAGCTCAAAGGGACTAATCTTCAGTATTCAAATAACCCACTTCCCGTTGTCCTATGGAGTTGAAATTTTGCTCGGAATCGAAGGCAATGCTTTAAATGATATGTTCAAATCACAATTTGCAAACCCATCCGAAGCGTAGTCGCTACTCCGTCAAAATAACCACGCGACCTAGAGTGACTCCGGCTTTTTGTTTTTGTTTTTTTTTTTTTTTTCATTTAATACGCATAAACGGTTCCAATAAACAGAGATTTTACACATTGTTAAACGTCATTCACATTTCTAAAAGAACTTTTTATAATTTTTTAAGCCAAACATAAATATGATTTTAAATTTATCAATATTTTACAATTGAAAACTCGACACACTTTAACATCGTGACGTGTTTTGATAGTTTTTAGTTTCACTTTTTAGTAGGTACTCACAGTACAATAACTGAATATAACGATTACAGTACAATAATATTATTGATATGACGTCCGAAATCTAGAAAATAATCAGTATATTATGCACTGCGCAGTCACCACTAAAACAATGGGTTATAACAAAAAAAACTGTTATAAAACAAATTCTCAATATACATTATATACATATATATATTATGATGAAATGCAATGTTATTACGCAAATTAGTTCGGTAATTGTTTAATCATTCGTTCAAACGAGTGAAATAGTTAGTTATAAATTATCAATTATTATCGTTCAGAAACAATATATGCCATACACAAATTAAAAATATACATGATACCTAATCGTATAATGACGTAGGTACTTATACAGGTACGCTTATTTTCAAATGTGATTTTTACAAGGACATAATTTATTTTTATTAGACAACCAATATTTATGAAATAATTTTAATTTATGCATTTTCGCGACGCACTCTAATACCTATACAAATTTAAACGTATAATCAAACGTATACAACCCCATATTATTTAAACTGTTCAATACGTTGATATTGTAGTTTTTAGGTGGGTACAACTTAATGATTGCCACGTCATTGACACGTGACGATGTGAAAACGGAAAACGTCTCGAATGAACTTAATTGAAAAAAAGTATAGAGACGAACTTGCTCGTGGAGTTGATCAGTGTTTTGGATGGGTCGCTGATTAGGAAGGGCCAGTAGATTTACGTACCTACCGTATTATATAAAGTTGGGAGATTTGAAAATTACTATGTACTCTGAGCAAGCTCATTAAATCAAATGCTTAACAATTAATTATTACGAACGACGAAGTTCTTTATTTTGCTCTGTAAAATTGTTGTTTCGGAATTTTTACCACGTTGAATAATTCCACCCGTTCTATAATAGTTTCAACTATTTTATTCCAATTTAAAACCGTTAGTCGGTACTGCCGGGAAAAAAAAAAAACAAAAAATAGAAAAAAAATTACTCGTTTTGTGAAACATCAGTTAATATCTCTTTTTTTATTAAAAAAAAAAATAATTATAATCGTCTCCTTTACGACTGTGCAGTGGCTAAGTACCGTCGCTGTGCTCTTTCGCGACGGCCTGCATTTCGAGAAACCCGATGAGGTTCCTGAACAGGCTCTTTTGCAGTTCCCGTTCCCGTTTGAACTTGGCCACGTCTTTTTCGTTCCCTGAACGGGACGTGACTTTCGCCACGATCGCGTCCAAGTTTTCCCGTGAATAGTCTAAACTCGACACGTGTTTCCGGCCGCCTTCAGCACTCGTCGGCACCGGTCCGGCCGTAGTAGCGTTGACCCGATCCTCGCGCGGGCCATCGATCGCGCCGGGATTTGCCGGATCCGCGCGGTACACCCAGTCCGAGGCGTCGGTCTTGCGCAACACTTCCTTGACCGGGTCGTTGATGTGCTCGTTTACCTTCAAACTAGCCACAAAATCCAAGTGATTGCAGTACGAGTTGTTGACCAACACGGCGTCCATCATTTTGGGCAGTTGATCTCTCAGCCTCATCACGTCCTGCGGAGAGAAAATCTAGTGCCGTCAAGTTGGCCAAAAAGGAGTTGATCAAATGAGTGGTGGACCGTCGTTTTATTCGGGCCGAACGACACCGTCAGGATCTACGTATAGCACTAACAACTGCGATAAAAAAAGGTCAAAATTCAAACGGGGGGGGGGGGGGGGGGGCAACCATTAAGCAGAAAAATTTTTCGTTTTACGCGTTTGGCAATTTATTCATTTTTTTATCAATATGAAAGGGTAAAAGTACAGATAACACATTAATAACAGGAAATTACAATTCCGTCATCACCGAAAGCGTTGAAAATATTAATCTTTAGTTCATAATACGAATTTGTAAAAAAATCATAATCGACAACACGAGATGACACGGTCTTGGAAGACCGGGCAATTTGAATAAAAATTTTTTACAGACATAGGTACAAAAAATAGATCTGTGTTCCTAGAATTAAATGTTGGAACGTTGAGATTATTTCTACGCGCAAAAACTCGGGACTTTATTACCATTTCAAAGTTTGTGGACGAAAACAGTGTCTAGTAATAATATAATCTCCTAGTTTTTAACATTTTTAGTTCTAGATTGGTGGCGACCTCCTGCAGTTCAACACTCTGATTAAACCGACCGGATTTAAACGCGCAAAACGCAAACATCAGTTGTTATTTTGACCTTTTTCCAGTTTATCGACTAAACTTCTGATACTTCCATGTGGATTCGTAAAAAGTCACTCACCTCTACGGCGGACATTCGATCGTTTTTCCCGTAGAAAAAAGTGATGGGCACTTGAACTGAACTTATATTGTACAAAGGAGGCTCAGTTGAGTTGTACCGTTTCATGTTCGTTGCGCGGCCGTAATCGTACTGAGCGAATCTGTCTGTTTGGTGACATAAGAAAAATAAAATACTTTTATATCGTTATCTATATTCTATAGTAAAATTAGAAGAAACTTATTATCTTTATAAAACACGGTTAACGTTAACTGAATATTGGACCGAGCAAATTTGTAGATAAGGTTGTTCACGACTTCAAGCTCCTGCAACACCCCTATAAATGGTATCACTACCTTTATGCTGCTATAATTACTTAGAATCTAAAAAATTGTAAACACATAAATTGTGTCAAAATAATATATATATATAATTATAATTTATAAATATTGTCGTAACTATTGAATTTTCTGTCATTTATAAATATATATATATATTTGGGTCTCAACACGAAGGAAAAAATTAAAACGTTACTATGTAATTCACCTATACGCAGTCTGTATGCGATTAATATAGACAATTTTGTTACCTTTCAATATGAACTGAGCAAAATGTTTGATGATCTTTGACGATGTTCCCGTCGGATAGTGTCCTAACAAGTACGGAATGGTTTTCTATAGCAGTGAAAAGACAAAATTTAAAACGATACAGTAAGTCTACGCGACCACCGTTACGGTAATCGCGTTTTTTTTTTTTTATTCTTTTCAATTTGAATAAACTCATAAAACGCGGTAATTACAGTGTCGAAGAGGTACGGGTCCGAGCCGGCCACCAAAAACAAAAGTCCTTTTTCGCAAATGTACTTCTGGGTTAGCCCTTGTCCACACACAACAGACGTGAGTAACTTTGTCATCTTGGTCTGAGAAAAAACCAATCCGCTCGACAGCATTTGATTAATCGTCTATAACATTATCATCGTGAAATTAAAACTCGACACAACGGTTTATGGGTACCTGCGCGATAACTGAATTTTTTTTTTTTTTTGAACGCTTATACCTGTACGGTTTTAGTATAATTTTTTCATTGGTTATTCGTTCTATTTATCGTTGTACATAACGCGTTAATTGGTTTGTTAATAAATACGAGTCCGTGTATTGTAGTTGTATCATTGTGCGCAAAAAGGCACTGCGGGAGTCTGATTTCAACGCCGTACTTACACTTAGGATATTCGCGTACGGCGCGATACGCCGAACGGGCGATTTCATGTGTGTCAGATAGACTACCGGCGCAAGACTGATTTGCGAGCGAATCTTGTGCTGGTATTCGGGTCTCTCCGAGGCGAATATGAAAAACAACGTGGTGCCCATGGAATAGCCTATGTAGTGGAGTTGCGAGGAGTTGGTCTTCACGAGAACGTAGTCGACAGCCGCCGGTATGTCGTACTTTCCGAGCTCGTGGAAACTGTGATCGTAAAGTAAAAATCAAGCGAGTGGCACGAGCCGTTTGAAAGCGAGCGGTTGGGGAAAACATAATTTTTAGCCCGTACCAAAGGCGTAGGCAAGTCAACGACTATTTTCAACTCGTCGAATGAATTTATAATTGAAAAAACACAAAATCAATTAACTATTTTAGTTTATTATAATTTTTTTCTTTTGTATTTTATTTTGAAATTTTCTCCATAGTAATACTTTTTTTCAAGAGTTTAATTGAAGTTTTTATTAATACTGCAGATTGACTTAAAGTTATCGCGTTGAATTTAAAAAAAAAACTAACCAGTCAAGTAAAAGGAATTTTAACTTTTAAAGACTCGTAAAATACCTAACTGTTGAAATTCTTTAGCGTTTGAAAAAAATAATGATCATGGATTAAATTTTTTTAGGGGAACCATCAAACCAAAGTTGCATTTGTGCCACTGCCGTTGTACGTTCTTTCGCACCACACGTCGTGCAGTAACATCGCGCGGCTACCGAGAGGAGATTTGTGCTTGCGTGTACTCGTAATTATAGAAAAGTTAAATCGTGAGGAAATAAAAAGTTATCTCACCTGAAATTCCAAAACGCCTTTTGTTTGGGCGACAGAGTCAAGTGCTTTCTGCTGTAAGTGTTACCACGACAGTTGGTCATCCACACGTCATATCCATCGTCGGCAAGTTGCATAGCTGTTACACATAACATTAAAACGTAGTATGCGGATTACGGGTATGAAGAAATAATGAACAGTATACACATGGAGACACACGCAGCTCACGCACTCTCGTACTTAAATTTACTCTGTTACAATGTACGAAAGGCTGTATAACGTGCAAAGCATTTTCGAAGATTCTGTGTTCTGAAAGTTTCGAGAAAAAGTCAAGAAAGATTGGTTTACCGTCGTTTAAAAATACTACTAGGATTCAAGTGATACGCGTATTTTCACGATGCCTATGAGTAATAGAATGATGAACCGATCAGTAAAATAAAATTTGTTTCAATTTCACTTGTGTATAACATTAACGGTTCATGTCAGACTTTACCGCGTCTTCACTTAAACCAATTTGTGATACGCAAATCGTATGTTATTACCGTATTACACACTTTGGTCTTGGACTGGTCATTTGACTGTCTAAACTACTAACCTATAGACGTGTTGGCCCCGTAGAACACCCATCCGTCTGAACTCGAAAGAAAGGCGTGATGGAGAAACACCGGAAAATTTCTGGTGGGCGACTGGCCGCTTTTGCTCTTGGGGATGCGGTGCAGCTCCAGCACGTAACCGTCCTCCGTGACGACGGAATGAGTTTCAACGGCGTACCCGTTATTTCGGATTATTTCCGTCTGACGCAAATAAACACGTATAAATTAGACGCCCGCTAAAAGATGTTGGCAATTATTGTGATAACCGCGTGTGACCGGACGGACATAATTTTTAAGTACAGATAACTTACTGAACCGAGAACAGTAAAGTCAGAATTTTTTGAAATGGAAATGAATTTTAGAATTAAAAAAAAAAAATGTAATGAAATAATCTGTTTCAAACTTTATAATAAAGCCTGATCTATGAAGCGCTCGTTTTCGATGTGCACTTTAAAACCAATATAGGATGCCAAAAGGCAAAAACTAAAAACTTTTTTTTTGTATAGCACATTGGCTCATATTCTTCCCACTATGTGAGCATCTGAAGAATATATGTATTAGTCTATGATATTTTGCTTATCAACGTGATAATTAACGTTTATGTGCACCTTGACGTACTGGGAGAGAATTACACGATTCAATTTTTAAAATAAACTGAATTTACTTTCGAGGCGTTTCCTGAGTAACCAAAGTTTTTTCTTTCGTCTACCTATTATTTGAGTATTGAGAGTATACGCAGTATACCCATACTTTTAAAAAAATTTCTTGAGAGTATACTGCGTGTATGTAGTATACCCTATGGGAACACCCCTGCGTATAGATATAAAAACTAAATTAATCAACCTAATTAGTAATAAAAAAAAGTACATATTTAATAGACATCGTATATATATTTACAGACTACCTGTATACTATTTTTAAACAGTTTATGTTATAAATTATAATAAACGGGAAAAAATATTTCGAATCCGCAAAAATTGTATTCAATGTTCACCAAAGCGACGTTATAACGTAAAATAATGAAAAAAAATATAAGTACTTACAGAAATTTAAAATTTTCACTTACGTAATAATATATAAAAATTAATATAAAAATAAAAACGTTGATCACAGAACCTAAGAAATGTTTTTTGTACACTTACAGTAGGCAAGCTTATACTTTTGTACGTAATTTTAGATGATGGTTTCGAAGTTGAGGTGTTTGGAAACAGCAGTTCGCCGATGACCAACTGTTGAAATATTAGTATCCACAATAAGTAGCAAAGAAACGAGACACTTATACAAGCCATTTTTTTCCAGTTATTTCGAAAATCGAAGGAAAAAACCAAGATTTTTTTCATAGAATGTTCAATCGAATGGTCGTCTTATGTAACATCATTCAGAACGCTCGCTAATAAAAACTTTAACGATTTTTAATTTGTATTTATCGATTCGCCTTTCAACTGGCAATGGCCACGCAACTACGTATACTGTTAATTTTACGTACTTTGGTATAATAGTTTAATCGTAAATTTTAAAATTTAGCGAGTCATTTCACACATCTCGGCACTGAGACAACAGCAATAATAAATTATCCTCAAAGTTATAGTATGGAAATTATGTTCAAGGTGATTATTTTAATTTCAATGGCTAATAATTGTTTGCACTGACCATTGTATATGTAGTTATTTATACACTTGCTATTTGTTTTGGAATTCTGAGCATAAAAAATAATACGCAGATATATTAGATACTTTTATTAGTTATTGGTTTTACAAAGATATTTTTTTTTTGTCTTTTCAAACATAAAAGTTTTAATCGATTTTGTCAATTTTATTGTTATTGCTCCCGTTTCAAAAACACATATAGGAACCACAAAGGGAGTATTAGTCAATCCAAGGAAAAGTTAACAATTTCACTCAAATTTAATACATTTAATAGTATATAGATAAAATAAATGTGATATGAATTCTGAACTCGTTACTTTAATGCAATTCAATACATACAATTAAATACTTTAATTAATTCAAGTTTATAGCATTTTTAATGATGAAATTAAGTAAATTTGACACCTCAAAGTTCTTAAATTCATAGGTATTTTTCAAAAATGGACCCATCGTTGTTTTGTTAGTTAAATTTAAATGTATCATTTATTTTTAATATACATTGTCTGACTGTGGCCAGTAAAAATATTTGATAAATTATTAATCAAGTATCGGAACCCATCAAACCATACTCCTAGCTGTGACTATACATTGTTAAGTTTCAATAAACTCTTCTATTTTACGATTCTGATGATGCAACTTTTTTTATTTTGTTTCACAAACATGAAACATTTTTCATCTGTATACCACTCAAATTGATACCTATTTAGTTTCCAAGCATTTTAACTTTGTGTTAAAGTTTTTTGACACTGAAATGATTGTTTTGACAACAAAGCTTGGTATTTATTTTCATAAGTTTAAATCTGTCTTCACAATAGCCTCAATTTTACAAATACATTAATCAAACTTGGTTGATGAATTGATAAGATTTTTATGTTTCAAAACTTAAATTATTCTTTTCTTCTTTGTTACAAACAATATAATAAAATTGCATTTCAACTATCAAAAAACGTTTTCTTTTTTGTATGGTTTTAAAATTTATTCTTTAACTATATACAGATTTTAGACGTACGAGTATTATTCTGAACTTTAAAAAAACAACTGGATTATACAGTTTACTCATCTTATAAAAACATATCCAGAGACAAAATCATGAAAAACAAAAACTTAATATTATTACTGTAAGTTTAAAATAAAAATGTCAACAAAATTCACTTAGGAAATTACATATTTGAGTTTTCATAGGTATTTGTACCAACTGTCTACTTTTACAATAAACATGTATTAAACATAATTAACGTGCAAAACAACACAGTCGTAAAGGTTTCGATAATACTTAGTAAATCATAAGTCATAACAATTGATTAATTTTTTTATTAAATACTAATTAAAAGAGATGTTTTATATATTTTTTATCAAATATAGACATAATGTCCAACTTTCGTTATTCTATTCAGTCGTATTCTATACTTGGGCATGCGTTCGCCACGTGTCACATGTCAGCCTGCACTCCCGTTGAAAAACTCGCTAGTCGAACCATCTTCGAGTCGTTTATGGTTCCAATCAGTGGACTAGAAGAAGAGTTCTTTCAGTCTCCCGTTCAGGATCGTTTGCTGCTCTCGTTTCCGTTTAAACGCTTCAGTGTCATTAGTCGCCAACGTCGTATCGTCCAAATCACTTTTAAGATATTCCACATTATCCGACTCGAATTTTCGCAGGTTACCGGACAACCTAGGCGATCGCAGATCGGCCGCAGCTGTGACGTTTTCATGATCGTTTTTGTCGGGTCGACCCGGGGCTGAGTACACCCAGTCCACGGAATCGGTCCTCTGCAGTATGCTCTTGATCGGATCGTTCACGTGCTCGTTGACCTTTATGCTCGCCAAAAAGTCCAAGTGGTTGCAATACGTGTTATTCACTAGAATGGTATCCATAACTTTGGGAAGTTGGGACTTAAGTCTCATCACGTCCTGCGCAAGAGGGCCAACGTGGAACACAAAATCAACATTTTTTTTCTTAGTAGAAAACTATTTTCCGCAAAATAAATTCGAGCAGACTTACTTTCACGTCGGCTATCAAATCGTTTTGTCCATAAATCAACGTGATGGGCACTTGTATAGATTTTAAGTCGTAATCAGGAGGCTCGGTGGAATTGTATTGCTCCCAGTTCACGGACGCACCATAATCGTACTGACCAAATCTGTCTAATAGATAACGTATTATCAATTATTGCATTTAAATAAGATAATACAACTAATACCACAATATACTGAACTGACATTTAAAACAAATTTCAGAAAACAAAATGTAATTAATTGTTCTGGCACGTACAAAGAAACGAAGAGTGGATTTAAATACCCACACCGAAAATACTACTCGTGTAAAAACCAAACGTCTTATTTTTTTGTGTATGAGTTTGTATTTGAGGACTTAAAATCAGTAACATAATAAATGCCACAAAGTTGATTTTAAGTTATTCTCCATTTTTTTTTTTTTTTTTTTTTGGAATCAGAAAGCCATGGCACATTATAGTGAAAACGTCGCTGCCAAGTGGATATTTTTTAACGTATCAGGATTAATCAAAGCACATAGCGTGTTTTACATGTTACTGGACTACACACACCTAACTTGCCTTTTTATAAATTCAACTATCATCTACGTAAGTATCATTCACTCGATATTTTTTTGTAGTTGCTTAAGTTACCGAGCTATGATTGGTTTTTGATGAATTTGGAATAATCTGTTGAAACATAATTAACCGAGAGTATTATGTATAAATCATGATGACTGTATCTTTATAGTTTAGCATTTACCTTTCAACAAAAATTGCGCGAAATGCTCAACGACCTTTGACGACGTTCCCATCGGATAATGAGCCATCATGAGAGGAACTAATTTCTATTTGACAACAAATACACATTATACGAAACGTGAGGCGTGAAATATGTCTTGTTTTATCAAAGGAATTTGATAGTTATCGTAAAATAATAGTGAATTAATATTTATACAGAATCAAAGAGGTATGGGTCACTGCCGCTCACGGAAAACATAATGATCTTCTCGCATAGAAACTTTTGCGTAAATTTTGATCCGCACATAAAAGACGTGAATGCAGTTCTCATTTTTGATTGTGGAAAAAACATTCCGTTATTCAGCTTTTGATAAACGGTCTGAAATGTAAACGAAATGTACAATGACATGTACAATAAACATGAGTAGTATTAAAGCACACACGCATTATTGGTTCAACTTACGTTCAATACTTTTGCGTAAGGAGCAAGATATCGTATAGGCGATCTCGAATTAGACAAAAAGGCCACGGGCGCAAGACTAATTTGAGATCGGATTTTTCGCTGGTATTCGGGTCTTTCCGATGCCATGACGAAAAATACGGTCGTGCCCATTGAATAACCTATGTAATGTATTTGTGTAGTGTTCGTTTCCGTTAGAATATAATCAATCGATGCAGGCAAATCGTATTTTCCGATTTCGTGAAAGCTATATATTATATGGTAACGTGATATAAAATTTAAGATTAAGTATTATTGATCGTAAAAACTTGTATAAAACACCTGAAGTTCCAAAAAGCATTTTGCTTGAAATTGAGATACTTGTGGATCCTGCTGTAAGTGTTACCCCGAGAGTTCGCGAACCACACGTCGTATCCCGCGTCAGCGAGTTGCATGGCTGTACGAAATAATCAAACAAATCAGACAACGTGCAGCGGACGACGGTAAAATATGACTCGTAAGTAATACGGGTAAAACTTTATTTAAAAATAATAATTTACAATGAGATTATATAACTTTGATTTTAGCACGAGCCTATACCATAAAAAAAAAAATATATATCTGACAGATTAATAAAAAAATGAAGGTCAACTATTCTCATCCGAGGACTTATCGCTTTTTTTACTTCTCCGGCTACCTTGGTCTTCTACACTTGCACGAGGTTTATTTAATGAACGTATATTCCTGTAGGTACTCACATAAAGAAGTGTTGGCTCCGGTGAGCACCCATTCGGCGGAACTCGAGAGAAAAGCGTGATGGAAAAACACTGGAAAGTTTTTTGTGGGCGTCTGGCCATTTTTGCTTTTGGGTATGCGGTGCAACTCCAGCACGTAACCGTCCTCCGTGACTACGGAGTGTGTTTCAACAACGTACCCGTTGTACCGAATTATTTCCATCTGTACGACAATCGATTGACAATTAGGTAACAACCAAAGTACATTGTAACATATAGTGTTTTTATGCATCTCTATAGCATTTTTTCAATGTTCCCGACACGACGTCGAACACGGCGTTCTTCTGAAGTTATTAATTGTTTAGTATATTTTTAAACGGTTTTAACTTTTAAAAAATCAATGTTTTTTAAAAAGCCTTTCAGATGCCTTCAGCAATGTTGTTCTCTTGACTATGGGTATTATCGTTAGGTGTTATACGTATTATTGCTCTAAAATCACTCAGATTCAGATATGAGTCGCAGATATTTCTGTTCCGGTGAGCTAGCTTTTTGCACTGAAGAAACGCCTGTACAACGTTCTCTTAATGTGATCAACAGATTTAATGACGATAATACTCATCTCTACTTCTATTTCTACTATAAAATATATATATATATATATTTAAATATTTTAAACTGTATGTACAACGTGGCGTGGAAATACAACAATAATTAATCTAAGAATTATCCATATAGGTACAGTACCTATTCAATAGAATAACAGTCAAGTCTTTGTAAATTTCCTACGATATTTTTAACTTATGTAGCATAAACATTTTAGGACCATTTGTTGCCTCGACTGTAATAAGTATTGTTTTTGAAAAATTAAAACGTATTATAATATATAACTGTTTTTTTCACAATATTTTATGTCGAATAAGTTAGTTCTTTCACTAATGGACTGATTTTACATCGAGGAATAGCATACTGCAGTATTACTGCAGTTTTAATATCGATTTATGTTTGTCAAACACGTTTTTTGTTACATTTAATGGGGTTACATTTAATATAGTTTAGTAAAAATGTTTTTTTAGTTGTTAATTAAGGAATTACCAGTTTATTCGCGTTAGCAATCAGTCCCGGTCGTAACCTAATTTTTTTTTTTAAAGTTTTAAATGAAAAAAAAATAATAATTTCCGTGTTTCTGATATGGCTGAAACTGAAAGCGTACGAGTACGATAAAAATTTGTATAAAACAACAAGGTGCTTATAGCTATAATGGTATAAGTACTCACAGTAGACAAGCTGACATTTTCCAAAACGCTTCTGGTAGACGTCATTTCTGCAGTCGACTGCGCTGTAACTTCGTCCACTAGCACAATGACCAAAAACGTTTGCAGAAGTTTCTTTAACCATTGCGTGCGTTGTCCAAACGAATTCACCGAGAACGAGACGTTTATGTTTTTCATTTCAAAACTCATAATATTAGAAAAATATTATTTTGGTCGACCTCCGCGGCGTCATTTGATTTCGGATGGTAAAGATGGTACGTCGTTTTTCTATCGTCGACAAAAAAACACCGGATTTTGTCCTAATATTATCTGTGACCTGCCTAAGTAGCGGCAGGTACACTTATACTGGTGCGACGGAACGATCTATTCTCGTAGTTGTGTAGTGTAACTAAATCGTCGATGGTCCTTTTTCAAAGAATACGTTATGTGTTTTGTTACGATCATTTTAGCTGATGTGACAGCTATGACGGTATAATAACTGAATCGCACAGTGTCGTTATAATACTATATATTATTTTTAATATTTTTATAGTAGTTTTGAAAATGTAACGAATCATTGTACTATAATCGCTATTTTATATTGCAGCGATGCGGTTTAGGAGATACATACAGGCGCAGGTACTATCGCAGTAAGCGGAAGTAACACTGTCGTAAAATTAACCGTACTTACCGAATTCGCATGTTAAGATGTTATACCTCAATACGACTTGTTTTATGCCTGTCACGTGGATCAGCGTTAAGTTTATGAAAAAAAAAAAAAAAGATTCACTAACATAATTAATAAATGTTTTTTACTACGCAAAGGTCACGATATTTTAATCACTATACCAATAATAAAACATCCGAGTAAAAAATAAAAAAAAAACAATGGAACTTTTAATTGATTACAAAGTTATATTTATATTTACACACATAATTTTTTTTTTTTTTATTTAAATTTAAAACCGCTAGATTATTCATAAATTTTTTATCCTTATTAGTTGTTATTAATATTAATAAACAATATATAGGTACGTGTTGGTTCGACGATTTTTTACAATAATCTCGCTAGCTAAACATCTGAATATTCAAAATCAACATTTACATTGATACGGGAAGTAGTAAAATACGTTTTTATTACAATTACGTTTAAACGCGTCATGCACACAACATCATGTTCGATAATATTATTATTATTACCTATACCGAAACGTTTTTGTCAATCGTAATATTCGTAACCGGAAGAGAAGTATTGCATTTACTTATTAAAATATGACAATATTTTTATAAAAATTTATGATTTTTGAGGTTTAAAATGCAATAATATTCTTCCTAGAAATTTGTAAACTGTGTTTTTTATGACAAAAATACGTATTTTTTCAACGAAATATTTAAATTCAATAAACTAGCATGCACTGTTGTATTAGTATTAAATTAACACGGCAGGTAACAAACCGTAAGTTTTTGAGACACTTGCTTTGGTTTTTATTAGATAGTGAGTGATTAGTGACAAAAAATTAAAAATGGTAATCAAAATTATAACCATACAGATAGCTAATTTATAGAAATACTTGGTAAAAACTAGTGGTATAAAATACAGTTCAAACGTATTACGAACAATTTATCCATAACGGGCCACGATAGTTATTGATTCTATCGAATAAACAACGTTCGTAGTTCAACAGTAATTTAATATTTTGTCTATAAATAAGAACAATATTTACAATTCATAAGCAAATAAAAATTTAGATACACAATGTGTAAAAACACATTAAACATACCCTGTATCAACAATGAAAGAATTCTGCAGTCGTTGTTGTGGTTTATTCAGTTATTATATAATATCAGCTACAATACAAGTAATTTATCACATTAGATTGATGTGATTATCAATTATGATTTGTTGGAACGTCTTGAAATTTTTTGACGATATAATGAGTTATATAATCACAATAGTAGTATAGTTCGATGTTTAGAAGGAGTAATGCAATTTAATACTATCCTCTATACTAATTTATTATTATTATACTTTTTAATTTGAATTTTCGTTTTTATCGTAAACGATTTCACCCGCGATTTCAGAGGTCATACATCTGCGGTGAAGTGGGCCGGATAATCGTTTTTTCGTTTATATTATTTTCGTACCCACTTATAAT